>JASDQU010437265.1:34538-56457 GCA_032191745.1 Picea mariana | reverse complement strand
AGACAACAACCATGTAAGGTCCCAGTGAGAGGCAAAAATGAGTTCTTAAACTATAGTGGAAATGGATACAGGGCATTGCCAAACATGTGATTGTGTCATGTTTGTGAGCTGTAAAA
Organism: Picea mariana; assembly: GCA_032191745.1. NCBI lineage: Eukaryota > Viridiplantae > Streptophyta > Pinopsida > Pinales > Pinaceae > Picea > Picea mariana. The sequence goes on along the minus strand of JASDQU010437265.1, from coordinate 56,341 downwards.
CTCCCACAGGATTGATATTCGTCATCCCATGTAGCATTAGATTGGTTTTCTCTAAATCCATTGAAAAAAAAATCATGGAATTGGGCCAATGCAAAAAAAGAATTCAAGAGAAGAAGACAAACCCACGAAAAACATCCTAGGCGATTTGATGGAACACATTTACTAGATCAGTTCTGAATGATGGAGATCGTTGGAGAAAAATGTGACATGCCTTGTGCAAACACATGCCGGGCCTAACGCACATGGAGGATACGACTCGTGGGTTGACCTGGAACCTGAGAGGCAAGCACACTATCTAAGGTAATTGCTGCAACTTACAAAATTTGCTTGTTTTCTCCCATTTCAAAATGTACAAGTTCAAGGTCCGCTGGAAACCATAGTCATCCATAGGATTTTTTCCGTCTTTGTATAAATTGGAATCCTTAGTGGTTTTATCTAGTGTTTCTCGACCTCCTCTATCAACACCTTTCACGGTTATCAGTTGACAGAGAAACCACACATCTTCTACTCCTTCATCACATGTTGTGTTATCAATTGACAGAGAAACCACACATTTTCTCCTCCTCCATCACGTGTTGTGTAATCAAGTGTGTTGTCACTTGTGAATTGAGAACTCTCTACACGCATAATAATAAATATCATAACTTTACTTTATCAAATTTACTTTTACCTGAAAAGTTGATTACTTTTACTTAATGTATCGTTGTCATATAAGGACAATCACAGTAAACTCTTGGGTGAATTGTTGATTTTTCAAGAGAGATTATATATATATATATATATATATATATATATATATATATTATTTAATATGAAAAAGGATCACAACTGAAAGATAGATATCCATAGAACAACAAGATATATCCTCAGGGAAATCCTAAAGGGGGAGAAAACCTTGCAAACTTTCCTCAATATAGATTCCTCCAACATGTACAATGTCATACAATTCTCTTTCATGAAATGAAGACCAAAGAGACCCAAACACGAACCAAGAATAGCCTCCTTGATAAGTGTGTACTACTCTCTTGTACTTATATTCAATGAGTGATAAAAAATGACTTGATATAACCTCTATTTATACTCTACAAGACCTAAAATGCATGACTTGTCAATAAACCATTTCACAATTACACTTAGGAATAACCAATACAATTACACTTAGGAATAACTTCCGAAATTACATAAAATATCAACACTCCCTCTTAATTGGGAAGGTATTTTATCTGTCATAGACTCTAACACTATCACCATCCACACGAGCCCATGACCATTGACTGTCAAACACATGAATCTATACATCACAGGAAATCCATAGTGACTTCACAACATGCATCCAGGGTCGGTGGGTAACTCTCCAATAGATACAACATGTCATCACGAGACTATCCAGTTTCCCGCTGAAAACTCATATATCTTATGCATGACATCTAGTACCCTGTGATAACATATGTACCTCATCTCTTTAGCATGCATCTAGGGCCCGTGGGTAGCTCTCCAATAGCTACAACATGTCATCATGACATCCAATACCTTGCAATAACAACTGAAGCCATCACTCCCTCTAAAGAGGGACTACGTTGAGCTTGTCCCTAAAGTACTCAAACTTCATCCTTGACATCGACTTTGTCAACACATCCACAACCTGCTCATCGATAGCCACATATTGGAGCCTCACTGCACCCTTATGCACCATATCTACAATATAGTGATACCTAATTTCAATATTCTTCGACCTATCATGAAAAATCAGGTTCTCTAACAACTTTATACAACTCTTGTTGTCACACAAGATACAGGTCGACTCCATCGCAATATCGAATAATCCAGTCAGCAATTTCCGAAGCTGCACTACTTCATGACTTGTTGCACACACTGCCACATACTTTGCCTCAACTGTAATGAGTTTTACACATGACTACTTCTTACTGATCCATGAAGTCATACTAGATCCCAAAGTGAAGCAACATCCCAATGTACTTTTCCGGTTTTCAACACTACCGGACCAATCTGAATCTGAATATCCAAGTAGATTGATCTCACTGTCTGCAACATACTTAATCCCATAATCCACTGTACCTTTAAGGTACCTCATCACATGTTTTACTACAATCAGGTGAACACGTATGGGGTCAACCATGTACTGACTCAGGGTGTTCACAACAAAACATATATCTGGTCGTGTATTCGTCAAATACATCAATGATCCAATCATCTTCCTGTATAATGTAACATCCATAGCCTCCGAAGTCTTATCATCCAACAACTTCATGTTTGATGCCATCGGTGTAGCCATCGATTTACGGTCCAACACCTCGAACCTCTTCAGGATATCCACAACATATTTTCCCTAACCAAGGAAGATCTTATCTGTTATACTTTTAATCCCAAATAGTAATGTATGAGACTAAGATCCTTCTTGTTAAACTCATAGGCCAACTCCCTCTGTCACTGAAAAAAAACCCTACTATCTAATCTGCCTCACTGGATGCTCCCTCTATGACTGAGGAAAAATCCATACCCAGCCCCCATGACTGGATGCCTCCTCTATTAACCATGATTCTATCATGAATAGCATGCATTCACAACTATAGCCCAATCAACATATTAATGGAAAGAGTATTCACAATAGAACACCATGTGCATCACTGGTTCCTCACGTCTTCTATAATTGCAACAACAAATTTGACGGACACCTCTCTACACAACAATAACATTGCCTCTTTTCTATCGTCTCCCCTTGAATATTTCCAAATGCATCTTCACAAACTTAGACACYCGAATCAAGGTTCTTTCCATCCAAGAGGATTCTCCTTGCATTCCCAATTGGCTATACAATGGATTTGCATTCAATCGATCACCTCTTTCCTAGCCATTGCTTCCAATGACAAATTGCAGGTAATCCAAAACATGGAAACCATAGTTCTTATCTTGTMTTTTGCCCAAGGTAATCGTTCTAATCTTAAACTTTTCCATATGAATTTCTCATGAATATCATTTGACATAAACATGCACCAGTGATTCAAGTGATCATGACATACTTAACATTGCTGAACAATTTGTATAATAACTAACACTTACTATGCCAAAGACTTAGCTCCAAGCAGATGCAAACGCCAACCATGAACAAGGTTTGACTCCCAAACCATTAATATGGTAGTTGCACAACTCCTCTTTATCCCCAGGCTTCAAAATATTTTAGGCTATCATACCAAATTGATACCAAAATGATGCAGCACTAATGTTGCCCACAACGTATAAGAAGGGATGGCCCCTACAAGCTTACATTGCACATATTAGATAATTGTTGGTATCATAAAATAGTCACAGTAATATATTCTTTTATAGGCCTCTCTCGTAAGCCTCTCTAGCATATTTATTCACACCATATTATCGTCAAAGGCATTCTCATTTCACATTATACAAATTCCTCCCACAACATTCACATGATCATAAACCCACTGTAATTTTATCAATATGCAATGTCATCATATGTGTTGGAGGATTTGAAACAATTCCATCTTCTTTCTCTTCCTCATGGTAATGTCGTTACTTGGATATTTTGAAATGATGTTGTCGGTCATTTTCATCGCTACCAGGACCACATGGTGCACAAAGTCACATCCAAAATTAAATAGATTGAAAATTGCAAATCCCATTTTTTCCTGCCCGTGATCACCTAATCGATTTGATCCCATGAGTTATCACATCGTCATTCAACGTTTTAATTCTTAATCTTTTACCAAATCACCGTGTAGATTCCTTGTCTCGATTATCCTTACCTCAAACAGATGAGACGTGGTCACGAAAAAGACTATGCGCACTGAGACCCAATTCTACCGTTGAAGCCATCGATCAAATAAACTTCTTAAAATACAACACTTCGGTGGATCCTTTTACTTGTCAGCTCCACCGTTTTGGCAACTCAATGGAAATGTCTCACAAATTTCCATAGAGGTTGTCTTTTGGTATCATGATATCTCCACCAAATTGGACAACTCCACAATAGGAAACTAGGCCTATGATATTTTAAAGAAAGTCGTAGACATGCATGGGATCATGGGCACCATCGGGGCCCTAAGCTTCAAGGATTTCCATAGTGCACAACTCTGGGTCGCCCTCATCACGTTTCTCTATGTAGATCTGTTATAAACCATGGATCATTCTATGTCAGACCATTTGGTCTCCGAATTAAAGTTAAGAGGAGGAGCACTCGATAATTCATTTGGCTTTTTCACTTTCCAAACAGAATGAAGGTCAGAGACAATATTGAGTATTATACTCAATTCCAATACTATAAGATTGCTCCCCACCATAGTAGAGCCTGAACGGGTCATTCCTGGAAGCAAATAAGCCATGACCACACACATCATAAGTCTTCCGCTATCAATCACCAACTGATTTTTAACCAAAACGACCACCACCTCTTTTGTTTTATAGTTGTTTCCTGAATATACGCTGATATGTGAATAATCAGTAAAAGAGATAATTTGGATAATAAAGTCGTTAAGAACAAGAGCATGTCCTGTAATTCAAATAGCCCTCCTCTTCCACGCCTTCCACACATCCCATAAGAGCAAAGAAATTATCGGAACTAACCAAATGCACCAGGCTACCAGATATTCTGTCATGGGAAGAATTATAACGTGCACTTCATTTTCCATATTTATTACACCCAAGGCGTTTCTCTGACGAGGGTGTATCCATTGTACTTTGAAGATACGATGATGTGATTTATGTTTATGAGTCCATATTTACAGTCCATGGCTTCATATTTCGAGCATGGAGCCAACTTTGCAACAACATGTGCCACTATTCATGACACCAATTCCTTCATTGCTCCCATCTCTCTCACTGTTCAAATCAATCCCACCGAATCAAAATGTAAGCTATCTCTCTTATTTTCCCAGGCCCTCCTGTGAGAGAGTTAATCCCGGTCCTGCTCTGATACCATGTTTATTTTTCAAGATATATATATATATATATATATATGCAAAAGGATCACAACTGAAAGATAGATATCCACATAACAACAAGATATATCCTCAAGGGGGAGAAAACCGTGCAAACTTTCCTCAATATAGATTCCTCCAACATGTACAATGTCATACAATGCCCTTTCACAAAATCAAGACCAAAGAGACCCAGACACAAACCAAGAATAGTCTCCTAGATAAGTGGGTACTACTCTCTTGTACTTATATTCAATGAGTGATCAAAATGACTCGATATAACCTCTATTTATAGTCTAAAAGTACTAAAAGACATGACTTATAAACAAACCCTTTCACAATTACACTTAGGAATAACCAATACAATTACACTTAGGAATAACTTTTGAAATTACATAAAATCTCAACACCAATAAATCATAAAACTGTTACAACAGAATTCGATATAGATAAGTCAGAAAACCCACTTAAAAAAAATGTTTGCATTTGCTCATGTCATATTCTTTCTACTAGACAAAGGCTAGTGTTACTATTAGGGTACTCTTAAAATACCCAAATGGACATATGAAATCTTCAATTAGTAGCATGGGAGACTGGTCGAGTTTTATGGATAAAATTCATCAAGTCGTTCTTATGGATCAAGAACCATACTTTTAAAAAAAAATATTTGAAAGCAATTTTACATTGTGAATCATGTATGAGCAGTTCCCAAACATTGCTACAATGGGACCTATTCGCTACATTAATATTTTCAACTATCTCTAGATGTGGCGTCGAGTGAATGCCACAGGGTCCTAAAAAACATATTCATTAGAAGGACGTGGATTCCATGACTAATGAAGGTATCGTCGAGAGTCTTTTTCTTTCCAGTTTTCAAATAGAGATGAAATCAAATTGTCATGTTAGATATGTGTAAATTATTTATGAATAGTCAGTTATGGGTTTGGAACGAGGAACTCTAATCTTACGGCTTGAAAACGTTTTAAAGAAATCTAAAAGAAAAATGATACTAATCATGATAGAAATATTTAACTTAAGACATATTTTAATTTTAAATTAGTAAATAATTTTTGAATAATAAATATATTTTAATTTTAGATTATTAATTTTTTTGGGATAAAAAACAAATACAGTGCATATTTCTTATCTCTTATACAAAAAGGATAAAAAACAAACACAACGCAAATTTCTTATCTCTTATAAGAAAGGATAAAACACAAACATAATGCATACATTCCACCTTAGATTGTAGTAGAGCACATAATTTCTGCAAACAATTAATTATCTAAGATTGTAGATTTGTTTACTTCAATGGCTTTTGCTTTCCACTTCCACTCTTTTGAAAATCAACTTTATGGTTCCGCGAGAGACTTCCTACTAGAAAAACAAACTTATAACTTCTTAAACAGTGCAATTAGAAATTTATGCTAAGAGCATGTACCTTTTTGTGAAAGAGAGATCGAGGGTTTGCTAGAATATCATTCCATGTGTTTATCAAATTATATATTTATATCTAAAATTCTTTGTAGAAGTGTCTTTTCATGATTTTTTAAATTTGTTTTTAATTAATTGTCATAATTGTTTTAAAAATCACATATAAATTTATTTTAATCTCAATTGTTTTTGCAAATTGGATTCAATTCGTTAAGTACTTTACTTAATAGATCCTACATATGGTGGACTTATGCTAAGAACATTTATTTCCTCCTAAGAGGTCATAAGTTCAAATCTAGAGGGGGGTAGGGTATGTATACCTCCGTAGACTTTACCAATCAAATCGTTGAGCAAAGGGGGTCCCTTGTCCCACAAAAAAGGGAGTCTCGTACACCAATTTGGTGTCTGGCTTGGTGTCTTGGAGTTTGTATGTCCAATGCTTAATTATGAGGTATAATTAGCTTATGTGTATTTCTTTCTTTTAATGGTTCTTGTATGCCCTCTAAGAGGAGCTATCTCCAAATTGGGTAAGATTATAAAAACTTGGTTGTTTAATAATCTTAATGTTTGTTTACAATTGATAGCTTTAGTTTGCATGTTCATTCTGGTTAATGCTCATGCTTACTTCAAAGTTTCTTTGTAAGTAGCAGCATATGTTTAACAAGCTTTTGGCAAGGAATCTCTAAGTCTTTTGCAGATCATCGCACTTGAAGAGGAGGATAGGCATCGATTGCTCTTACCTCACCCTTAAAGATTTCAAGGAGACATGGCCCCTCTTGTGGATCCATAAAAAAGACTCCATTTTGCCCAAATTTCCAAGGGTTTCATAGCACTTTTCTTCTTCTCCTTCTCCGCTTCTAAAATTATCCAATTGGGTTACTTTCAATTCATGCAAAGTAAAGTTTTATATTTTAAGGTGAAATCTTAAAGTTTCCTTTTCTTTTGCATGATAAGAACAAGTAGATTAGATCACAAGGCTTAATCCATAAATCTAGCTTGCAATCTATCTTAGTTGAACATTTTAAAAGAAATTTGTAAAAGCTAAAGATAGTTTCATTTTCTAAAGAGTTTAAAAGTCTTATCTAGGCATATTTGTAATGTTATTACTTACTGTTTTGGGACAACAAGTAATATCATAGAGAAAAGGCCCTTTCTTTCTTGTTTTATTCAGCTCTAATTGTTAGTTTTGTGTAGTTTTACTTAGCCTTTTTTTTTTTATAATTGTTGTACATTGACTAACACCTTTTTGCAGGGTCTTCCAATAGCATTTTGGGCATCTTTTGCCCCAATTAACTACTTGTTTTTGCAAGTTTGACGAAAAGACAAGCGGAAACGCTGCCCAAATTTTGAAGTTTTAAAGCCTCAACAACCCCCTGAAGTACCTTATACTTGTATAAAACTTCCAAAAAGATTGCAAACCCTTTCAATCCATTCATATAATGATCCCAAGTCTCTAAAAGAGACCATTGTAACTGAGATAATAAAACAAGTGAGCCAAGGGAGGCCTCACTTTGTGTTTCCTCCTAGGGGGGTTGGTGTTGTGGTTTGGAGTATTTGTCATTCTAGTTCTCTTTCCTTTCAATTTTTCAATTTGTTGTAAAATTCAAGACAATCTCATATAAAGGATAAGCTAAAACAAATCAAAATATTAGATTAGTTTCAAAGTAGAAAACTAGTTGCTAGTTTAATTTGTTTTATTTCTGCAATTTTCAAAGATGGCAAATAAACCATCTCCTCAACTCCTCATAAGAGGATGGTCAATGAAGACTTACTAATTAGAAAACATTTTCTTCTTCAACATTTTACTTTATTGTTTAAAATAAACATTTCCCCTCAGTTCCTAGTGTTGTTCCTGACCCTTCCAGTTGTGATCTTGTCTTTATCTTTAGGGAGTAAGCTTCATACACACTGGGCTAGTAAGTGTGGAGTAGTAATAATAGGACAAACTCAAACATAGGACTATTCTTTGGTTGAAAGAACCGCCTAGGGGGAGTGTGTGAAGCTTCAATGAATACCTCAGGCTTGTTCCCCTCAGTGTTGGACCTCCGACACCTCTAGTGGGCTTGTTGGTGAAACCATTGGGTTTCAACAAGTTCTCAACAAATATTTAAGCTAAATGGATAACCTCTATAGAGTCGAAAATTAGTTTAGCTTGCATTACTTTTCACAATCTCATTAATCTACCTTTAAAAGACAATTTAATAAAACACACGTACAACAACTGCCCACGATACTTTAAGGCACTTGTCTCATTACACATTTTACAAAGCCATTTGCTTCAAGTACTTTTACTTCTCAACCATTTATATTTTATCTTGAAGCATTTACTAATTTACTTGCATCTTGTTATCTTAAGTATCCTTTTTATGCAAGTATTTCTTTATGTATCTTGTGGTGGTTGATTGATATATGCTCTTATAATAGATTTACTTTATATGTTGTCTTTTGCAATAAACTCGTAGAACACTAATTGCTTAGATTTGCTTTTGAGCCTTATATTATTTTCTTTAGGGACTACCCCCTTTGGCTTCGCTAGGAGTTGGCCTAGACAAAGGAGTTGAGGATTAGGTGACAACACCTTAATTCTAACTTTCCCCCAAGGACACACCAAGTGGATTGAAGATTTATTCCATGTTACCTAGGTGTGTATAAAAGTGGCAACACTTTAAGCATAGATCTGAGTAAAGTAAATCCCTTTCGAAGAAATACTTATATGGAAGTCCTAAATGTTTAGAGAGTTGTTTTTTGGGTGTCATATAATTTTTGGAAGAGAATGCCCACAAAATAATATAAATTATAAATATGGTAGGAATCATTTTGTATTAATGAAATCACAAAAAATATTTTGGTAGAGAAAAATCATTTTGGAATCATGGAATACAAATATCAAAATAAGATATGGACATTTAAAAATTTGATTGTAATAAAGAAATTATAATCCTTGAATTTATTTTTACATAAAAACAATAGTTTAAAAAATTTTAAATACTAATTTGTTAAGATATTAATATCTAATAATTTGATTATAATAAGAATATTTTTGCATAAAAACAATAATTTAAAAAACTTAAAATGATAATTTGTTAAGATGTTAACATTTAATAATTTGATTATAAGAAGAACATTAAAGAAGGTTGATATGCTTTTAAAATTGCAATTTAAACAATGGAAATTGCAATGTGGCCAACAATTGGATTGTCATATTTTGGTGATAATTTTGTGGAAAAAAACTAAAAATAAAGTGTAATAATTAAACTACTCCTTTGGAGGAGCAACAAAATGAGAAATTCCCAAAATAAAAAATTATTTTATTTGTGCCTGCAAGCGCAATTTGTGATTATTCAGTGTTTTTGTCTAAATTGAAAATATCATTTTATTTGTATAGACAAGTGCCCTTCTACGTTGAAGTGTTTGTTGGTCATCAAGTGATCATTTTTTAAAGTTGTTCAAGTGATAATTTTTTAAAAGTTGTTCATGGATTTATTAATTGCAAATTCACATAGATTGTGTATAAGAGCATATTGAAAGACTCTTTAACCAAGTCGATCATGATAATAAGCTTTCTTAATAAATAGAGAACATGCATTTCAATGATGTAATGTTAGTTGTCATCAGAACAAGTATTTTTGGCAAGATATTTTTAAGGGTTTTTTTTTCGACGAGTCAAAGTTTTATTTTTGTTTTTGTAGTTTCAAAAATTTATAATCTAGGTCATCTTAAAAATGTAATGTCAGTTGTTATGAGAATGGAGTCAAAGTTCTATTTTTAAGTTGATTTAAAAAAAAAATCCTACTATCTAGGTCATCTTAAAATGGGTCAAAACCTTTAAGATAAAGTTCAATGAGCAAAGTCTCAACATTGAGATGGAACTCTAACTTCTAACATAATTTCTACTTGATTTAGGGACATTTTTTACTGAAAAAAGAGGGTCATATGAGTACTACTTATCCCATGTAGTGTTGATGCTAATCATGACCACAATATCAAAATTTATTTTTCTCAACACAGAGAACAATTTAGCCCAAAACAAATCCACAAAGTTACCAAATATAATCAAAATTACGAGACTTAGAGATGAAATCCACAAAAAGTACACATATAACTGTAAAAGAATTTCGTCTTCGAGTTAGCTAAACATAGCTAAACATTGTTAACATACCAATTAAGAATTATTTGTTTTATTATTTCTATTAATTAACAGTTTTTGGAAGCAACATAAAATTGTAAAATTGTGGTGTGGAATAACAATTAATTGAAATAGCTTGGTGCATCATATTGTGCTTCTGAGAAATTGGGAAGATCATACTTTTAGCCCCAATTAATTAGAGACTAACAAAATAAATGTTTATGTGAAAAATACATCAATATTTCTTCTCACAAACAATACAAAGGAGGCGAGTTCAAGAAAGAATGCCTCATGAGTTCATAGCGGCTAACATAACCAAAAACAAACATTAAGATCATGTTTTTAGTTGCTACTATTGCTTAGACTATTTCCTTTGGAAGCCTTTGTCCAGTAACCATTTCTTTAAATCCTAATAACATTTGTTCCTTGCCCCAATGGTGCTAACCTTTACTTGATGTGGCTAATGATTAGTTGCTTAGATGTAATAGGAATATATTTTGCTATTGATCATTCACTTGGCAGTAATAGAAACAACCAACATAAATATGTTAATGGATTCCATCATACTTATCAACACAGACATGACTTGGTGCTCAAAGTGCATGTGCTTACAGTCCCTCGTGGTAGATGATCCACATGTGTTTGTTGTTTGCAGTGCCTCCTTTCTAACTATACAACACAATTAAAAATTATAACAATACATTTAAAAAAATATATTTCTCTTTAGTAAAATAATAATCTAACTTATTATAATACATGTTTAAAAATTGACATCATTCTTGGTTAAAGAGTGAATGTATGACATTTACTTTTACACTGACCCAACTGACTCCACGGTCTCCTTGTAATTCTTCGGGTCCTCCGTTGTGGATTCCTTTTGGATTTTCTCAAACTTGCATGAGCGGAGGGAAATACCCTTCACATCACCTTGCTTCCACATCGTTCCCCACGTGTTAACCACTCCATCCTCCACGTGTTTTTGCATGTATGTAGATCAGGTGATAATCCACGGGCTTCGTAAAATACACTTGCAATCTTAAATTCATGACGAGTTATGGGAGTGGGACCCAGGAGGAGACCTCCTTGTTTAACATAAGCTCCCCTTTTCTTAATGTCACATCTTGATTAGCTTCCTGATATGCTTCCTTATTATTGGATCGAAGGATATGATAAACTCCAGTTTTCTAAAGTTTGTAAGCCTCCTTTTGATTCTTGAGAGTAATTGTTTAAGTTTCGTGTCTTTGATATCAACCGATGAAATTAATGCCTTGCTTAGGATTTGGGAGTCTCCAAAAATCAAAACATCAGTGATTCCATTCCTTTTTAGTTCTAGTAGTCCTTGCCAGAGAGCTAAAGATTTTGCTTGATTATTATTTCCTTCTCCTAACCCTAACCCCAGTAAAATTTGATTCTTATTTGTTCTCTGGGACTAAGGATAATCCCTCCTCCTGTCACCCAAAAATTATGTCATTTTTAATTATGCAATGTATTGGATATTACAAATGATATTGTGATTTGAACTTCTATCAGTTATGGTTTGAACAAATGTTGGTAAAATATTTCTTTCCCTTATCAATTTAATTAAATTGCAAAACATAATCTTAAGGAAGGGATAACATTTCCTTTTATCAATTCAATAAAATTGCAAAACATAATCTCAAGGCATGGACTAGCTGCTTTCCAACTATTACTCTTGTTTATTTATTCATTCTTATCTTATTAGTTGACATTTACTCTATTCCTTCTGTTTTCTTTGTTAAGCTATGTTTTCTATATATATTTCTTATTTAGTTTCTTTTATTTGTTAACAATTTTGTTAACAATTTTGAGCATTCCTTTTTTAATAGTAATATTAATTTAATGAATTTGGCCAAATTCCATTCATTTTTGGAATACTTTAATATTATCTCATAACAATTAATTTCCATGGAATTGTATTTATTCTTTATAGAGGCTCATTTTTTTCTATCTTACTAAAGCTTTATTCGATACTTTTGATGATGGGTGGAGTGTTCACTTAAAACTTTGGTCACTTCAAATTTATAACACAGTTCAATTCCATAAATCTAAACATATTTCGAACCACACTATGTAGAAAATAATTACTAATTGTTGCAAAGCTTATTATAGTCTTAAAAATAAATGCATAAACGTTTAGTTTTGGGATTGTAGTAAGAGAAAACCCCTTTCCAACACTTGAGCTAAACTTTTATTCTATCCCAAAGGGGTTGGATCCGTTGGTGAGGAGTGAGGAGGTTTTCATCAATGGGCAAGGTTCAATTCCTAGAGCCACGGGGACACCTTGAGGTAGTGGTCGAATGTGTTGTTAGACCCAAAAATATTATATTAAATGGTCTCATGACTTGTGCACACATAAGTGGATCAAATCCCACTCTCATATCCTTCAATTTTTTTAAGGACGACTGGTGCAAGGAGGATACTCTTTGATCTTGGGGGAAATACTATAGCATATTATATGCGAGGCTTGGGACATTGCACCGAAAATCAAGTAGAGGCCTATGCCTTATTATGAGGCATCTTCATATCCAGGGAAGAAAAAATGAGATCATTAATGATAATTGGGGATTTTATGATGGTCATCAAAGTCATGATTAGCAAAGTGACTCCCATGGATAACAAATTGGCAAACATTATCACAAGGGATAAAAGGAAACAATTTTTTTCTCATAATCCTCCTTTTTCCATGTTAAAAGGGACCTCAATTCAATGGTTGATTAGTGAAATAATATAGCCATCAAACTTGAGATAGGAACCCTTATGAAAAATGGAGGTAGCAACGCTTATTATATCCCATAAAGTTCACCTTAGATCGACATTCAATTAACATTTAATTTCTCATGAATAAGCTAGAAGAGCATCATTCTCCATGATTTGATATGGTAGCTTGGAGGGCACATCATGGTACTTTTAACATGCAAGTATTTAAATAGGCACCAAGTTTTGAAGAGCCCCGAGTATTAATGCATTTTCATGGTGGGACAATGATGAGAGTAGGTGACCGCATTGAGCACGCCAACAACCTTCATCCCATGAGGATCAAAACTCTGGTATGCTCAAAATTTCTCTTTGGGATAATTATTGACACCATTTGTGTTGGTATGTGTTTTGGATTTTCTTATGGGGATTCGGCTCCAGAGGAAGATTTCACTTTTAAAAGTATCTAGGACAATCTATTCAACAAGCTTAACAGTAGCCTCATTTACAAGTGAATTGTTCTTTGGTCTCGTCCCGAAATTTGAAGGCTATTGTCTTGGGGAATATTGTAATTCTTAATGTTGTTGAGTCAGACTCTCAATTCCTTTACAAGCTAGCAATTTGTATCAAGGTAAGATCCAAAGAAAATTGGATTGGGAGACCATTTTTTACAGGTTTTTGTCACCTTGTTCCTCTACTTATAAGAACCTCGTGGAAGCCTCACTTCTGTCTTTTATTAAGTTGTTATCGTTTGAATTTATTTGGAGATGGTTTTACTCTATGTTAAGCTAAATATAATGTCTTTGTCAGTTTAGCTTTGGGGTCCCACTTTGAGCTAGTAATTAGGGACAAGTATAAAATTAAGAGGTATGGTTACAATCAATTTTATTGTTAAGTGTTTTTTTCCTTCGTATCCCGGAACTCTTCCGAGGTATATTCCTTATTTAACCACAAATTGGAAATTTTCTCTAAGCTCTTATTTCTTTGTGTACAAAATCCCTGATCCTTTTTTTGCAAGTATATATATTTTCAGATCTGACTCTATATCTAGTATGGATTAGCTCTCAAAATTTAAGGGAGAGATGACTCTTTTCATCAGTGATGCAAGAGCCCCCTCTACCTAGTCATTTCTCAAGCTTTATGGACAATCAAGGTGCACAACATGGACAATGGGGATCTCGTATAATTTACAAGTACCATGCAAAGGCATGAAGAGGGCATACATTTCAACAAGAAAACCTTGCTTTCTATTACTGCAAAGTTTAACCAGATTGAGCACCACTATGTATCGCATCATGCAAATATAATGAATGTGTTAATCCATCAAAACTAAAGAATCAATATTCTCAAAGCTCAATGTAACATGGTGAGGAATTTGACTTTAAATCTTGATAAAAAACCTCAGTCCTCAGCCTCCAACAATCGAGCATCTGGCAATTATGTGCAACTAAATTTCAAAGAAGAAGAACCAATTCACTAGCTCAATAAGCCAATAAACTTGGAATAACGGAGCTCCCTTCCATATGATGTGGGGCGAGATGAGGCAAATAGTAACAAAAGTCTTTCATTGAATTTCATGTATTTCAAAGTCATTAGAATCTCAAGAATTTCCATCATGCAGGACAAGCAATATTACTTGGAATGTTTTTTTATGTGGTTTGTTTTAAACTTCTTTTTATAGTAGTAGAGGACCACCTAGTCTTAATTTCAGAACTCTCGATAACTTTATGTAATTGTTGTTAGCTCTGCTATAGCCCCCTTATTAATATAATTATTTTGTTTCTTTTAACTTGTTATTCTATATTTCTATGAAATTTCACCTTGCAACGTCTCTCATCTATGCACATGTTAACGATTAAAGATGTTTACACACTTACAATTTTTAAATGAAATATTTTGATTAAATCTTCTGTTAAATCATGGAATCAATTCTAAATTTTAATATTAAATATAACCCAAGAAAAAGATAAAATAGACTTTCAATTAAAGCAAGCTAAACGATACCAATTGTTAATACTAATCTTAAGAACATAGACAACATACATGTCTTACAACTAAAAATGTTTCATAATTCATTAAAGAGCTTGATGTTCCAAAACAATTTAATTATGTTTTTAAGATGATAGTTGTAAATTGATGTTAATGTTTCATATCCAACATCATCAAATGAAGAAAAAATGATTTCGGTATTGTATTAGCTCTTTGGAATTGTTGAATTTTGGCAATAATTGATAATGCATCAATGTACTCATTAAACATCTTTATGAAATCACCACTAATTATATTTTTATGCTTACCTGTACCAAACTTTGAAAACTAATTAGGGTTCCTCTAAATCCCTTGCAATAAAAGGATGAAGAATCAACCTATATAATTGTCATTACATAATTGTAAAAACAAATTTAAGCTATGATAATTAAGAATACATACAAAGTTGGTGATTCTAGTAGAGTAGGATAAGATGTATTAAGAGATTGGGGGTTTTGGAGTAGGAAAACACTAAGAAGAAAGAGAGTTTACGGCCTATTACTATAACAACCCAATGTTGGGAGAGAAGAATTCACAGACTATTGATGTAAGCAAAAGAATGTGAGGAACTAAGTGGTCCATCTCAAGATCTGAAAGCTCGAATACTCTTTAATGACAATAGATCACTCTCCCCATGAATACCCACCATGAATTTTAACTCCACACATAAATATTGATCTAACCATGTCACTGGAATAACCTTTTGGTTGCCACTACCTTTGTATAGTTTTGTTATGCTGAAGGAACAATCTCATATATGAAAGCTTATTGGCCTCAAGAAGCAAATAAAAAATCATTTTTTACCAAAGACAAAAGGCTAGATATCCAAATCTGACTATGATTCCAACTCTAGGAATCATCCCTGGCGTTATAGAACAATCGGTGGAGGAGCTCTTGGTATGATGGAAACTCTAAACCAAATTTGATTGTTTGAAATATCTAATAGGTTATTGTGACGTTGTGTCAATGTCAACCTATCAATTGTTGCAGGCTGATAATGTGATGAGGGGAAATATCATGCACTAGAGCAAAACCAAGTCGCGAGGGAAAGAAAAGAAAGTCAACATCTCTGTGGAGAGATTTCATTGAAACATGTAATGAAAAATCTCAAATGGTGAGCTCACCTCTTTGATGTTGGCTTCACAGATTGAATAATTGTTGATTATTGTTAGCAAAATTAGGGTCCAAAGAAGATTGATGAATATTGATACTTGTGAGACAAGTTGAAGGGATTGAGGAGCAATGGAGGATGAACTCCATATTGTGGACTACTCATAGGCCAAATTGTAATGTTAAGAAAGATGTCCCCCCACCCACAACGACAACCATTATTTTTCGTTAGTTTAGGCAGTAATTCTAGATCTCCTAGTATATGGTTTCCTAGTCAACGAATAATAATACTCTTCTCATATTCTCAAAACAAGGGTGGTTCCTACCTACTAAGTTAAGAATGGGAACCTTCCTTCAGGTTTCAATCTCCGAAAACCAAATTTTGTGCTTACCTTCCTTGTTAGGAGACTTAGAGACCAAGTCCTCTATCATTGTGATGTCTTTTTTGGATAATCCTTCATTGAATAATACCTTAGGAAAGTGGGTCGAGCATGGAGATAATGTATTGTCTGAAAATCATTTACTAGAGTCTAATCCTATTAGTTTTGAGGAGGATCAAATATGTTCTAACAAGCCCTTTTTGCTTTCCATGTTGGTATCAGATGGTGGATCCCATGTGAATACTTTTATTGTTGGGTGCTTTCGACAGGTTCTCATTACCCCTGTACTAGGTATCAGACATTCCAACTTGGTTGTTATAAGAGATCCATTCCTTATTGTGATTCTAAGGTTTGTGGGGGAGAAATTATAACTTGCAGAGTGGAAAAGTTGCCAGCCCAAGGTCCATAATATCTCCCCTAGTAGGAAAAAAAAAAGGTAATTAGACTGAGAGGAGGAGGAGTCTCCTTGGTGGTTGGTGATGATCTTATGGTAAGTCAGATATCATATTTGGATAGCCAAACAATGGTTGGTAAGTTTTGTGGATGTTGACTCTCTATGTCTTTGATAAATTCTTGGACCCAACATTAATGGGCACCACTTATTGGCTACAGACCTATAGTCCATATGTTGGCATGTGCTTGTCTAGGCTTTAGTTTTAGGAGTAAGGATGATGCCTTATGAATTCGTAAGGGTTGTTGGTATATGGATAAGAACATCCTATCCATTAAACTATGGAACCCATTATTTGATGCTTGAGAAGAATTTGAAGCTAGTTACCCAGTGTGGGTCAAACTTCCCAATTTACCTATTGAATATTGGTCTGATTCTAGATTGAAGGTGATTGGGGATGCTCTGTGCAATTTTATCATAGTATATGATAACTATAAATGTGGTTCTTGAAGCTTGGTAGATTATATTCTAGCTGAGATTGATATTCTATAGGGTTTATTTGAATCCATAGAACTTGTGGTGGGTGATTAGGCTTATACTCAAATCTTGGATTACTTAAAAATCCCTTTTACATGTGTGCATTTCCATAATTATGGACATGTTGTGGAAGACTGTGTTGATGTTTTGGTAGCATCGATAGTATTCTCACATGTGTGGGGCTTTGTGGGCTCGTTTTGGGGCTTCACACCAACATGGAAGAACAAACAAGTCTAATTTAATGTTGTGGTCACTTGGGGCTTCTAACCTACCTTTTTGAGTTGTATAAAAGGAGACCAAGGTAAATGAGATTTTCATTCTCGGTGTGGATTCTTAGAGAGAGTTGTGGTGAACTCAGCTAGCCATGGAGAAGGGATGAATAGGCCTCAACTTTACAATTATGTGATTGTTTTGGGTAGCTACCTTGGAGAGGAGGGTCAAGTAGGACAACGGGAAGCTCGACTAGCAAGGAGAGAGGCAACAACTGACTGTTGGAGGACCTGACCTACTAGAGAGAGGCTAGCCGAGGACTGTCAGACAATTTTAGAGGGTAGCCATAACCTAGGAGAGGCTCAATCTACTGAGATAGAGCAGTCATATCCTAGGAGAGGCTCAACCTGTTGAGATATGATAGCTGCAGATCCTAAGGAGGTTGCCACAACCTAAGAGAGCCTAGTCGTAAAAGGTTTGAGGGCTTATCCTACAATCACAGGCCTTCGAGAGGCTCCACCAGTCAAAAAGGGGGTTTCCATGTAAGGTACTATTGACCACAATTTCATTCAATAGTACTTATATGGAAAATCATTGTCAAACTCCCCCTCATGTCAAGTTGCTCACAGGAAGATTTGAGCAAAAGCTTGAGCACTTTTACTGAGTTTCTACTACAAATTTTAAAAGATTCATTCCCACTCCTAACACTACAATATTTTATGTTTCACACTTGCCACACATGTTTCATCCCTTTTTAAATTATGAAATTATCTCATGAATACTATACCATTTATTGGGGTTATGACTTTGACATCATTCCATGCTATCCAAAAAAGCAAGATATTATTATTATACAAGGTTTTCCATATTCACTCCCTATCTTTATATGGAAGTATGCTCATGTAAGCCAAATTTCTTATCAAACTCTTCATTGATAGAGGAAATGTATAACACCATGGAACACATATGCGTTATTAACAGAGACATGTTTCTAAAATGGCATCACATCATCAGTTTCTTCGAACTGTTTGGGATTCAATGTTTGCATTCCCCTTTGAAGGTATTTTGACTATTGATAAAATGATGAAATGGGAATAGAATTGCAACTATTAAAGGGGTTCATTTTAACTACACAAGAAATAATTAACAAAATAAGTTATCAAAGACAACTTCACTATTTCATTCCTACTATCAAGCTTCATAGTAATACAAAAGTTCTATTGCAGTGCACATTACCTTACCTTTGGAGTCAAAACAATGAGTTTGTTGTTGTTGTTGTCACCAAAATGACCATTTCTTACCACTAAGCAATATAAGGAAGGGAATTTTGCTTACATAGTTATCCAAAGATGACTATTTTGTTTTCGCTTGTTTCTCGAGAGAAGAAGTGCATGATCTTCATTCTTTACCATTATCACCTATGTCAAGATCCAACAAAAGAATGAAATTGAATAACTGTAGCAAGATTAATGTTGGGCAAGAACATAGTAATCAATGAGAAACATTTTGTTTATCTCCACAATGAGACTAATCCTATCATTTTCCACCATGACATGAAGGACAAACAACTTGGTGTTAAAAGTTTTAAGTGGACACCAGTCACCAAATCCAAGCTTGTGATTTTGTGAGAGTCCTACATGAAAGGGTGGTGCACAAAGGGTAAAAAAATGTTCTTTCTCACATGATGCAGTTCCTTCCACTAAATGTTAGATATGTAAACATCATGTTAATCAATGATTGTTTGAAAGGGGATGAATGCCCATTTTCACACGATCTCTTATCTTTTCCATGCAATTTTTTCCATAGAAGGGGATACTGTTTGAATAGATATGTGTCACTTTTCTAATAAGTGTTATATATAAATAATAATAAAATAAGATGATAATAAAATGAAAAGAAAAGAAAATAACAATTATAATTTAAAACAATAAATTAAAGGTCATGACTAAAATTCATGACTCTGCATAAAAGTCATATGGGCCATTATATAATGCCCCCTCGTCATTGCAATAAGCATCATAATTTAAATGTTGTTCATTTATATATATTTTTATATTCTTTATTCCATCGTGGAGCTTATCTCTTCTAGCGTTGTGTTTCATTGGTATTAGATCCGATGTGACCCCTTTCACTGGTGCACCCCCCCCTCTTTTGTCACCATTCGCTCATGACTCCACCCTCGACTAGTCACCAACTGCAACCTTCTCATACACTACATAAATATGTTGCTCCATCTGCCTCACACTCTATCCCGTACCAACGATCTATCTCATGGCCGCGATCTTCCCTATCCGTTTACCTCGACAACCCCTACCCCAGTTCGTATCCCCCGACAATGATCTTGATCCAGATTATTTTTGGCATGAAATGAGAGAGGAGATATAATAAAGCAATGTAAAGAGATATCTCAGATATCCAATAATATAATATAAATGTATCGAAGATACAGTAATACACAGTTTTCTATTAATGAGCGAAAATGTACAAAGATTGTAAAAATACAAAGTGAAAGACTTGCTAGAATGGTGGCAGCTTATCTCTGAGAAGAGATGTGTTTGATACTAGCATTCGCAAGAAGATGATTTTACAATGAGTCTCCAAAGGCATTTTTATCATAAATAAAATCCAAAACCCTAACCCTGAAAGATGAAAATCCAACAGTTTTGTGGACCCCATTTTGGGTAGTTTGGTGTATCAAATTTTGGGGGGCGTAACTTTGGCATATGATCTCCGTTTGGGCCGCATGATAGCTCCTTGGAAAGGTATCATTGAGGAGATTCATTTTGGGGGCTCAATAAAATCCTTTGGCTATAATTGAGAAGTTTGATCCCAACAAACCTTCATTTAGGTCCTCAAAATGGCCCCGGAAGTTAAAAACTGCTAAAAATAGTAAATTGCCAAAAACCTGTTTTGAGCCAGTTGGAAAAGGTGGATGGCCACCGATATCCACCTGGATAAATCCTCCCTCCTTAGGAAGTAATGGTATCCATTGCGTTGAGTGCCCGAGGGAGAGGAAAAAGTGTTTGTTGAAACTACATCTTGATGAGTTGCTTGCCTTGTTGGAGAAGTTGTGTTGCCTAGCTTGTTGAAGGTTGTCACAAACCTGTGGCTGGAAGGGTTGGATATTTTTAACTAGTCTGGCTACATGAGATGCCTGTGTGCAAAAGGAATCTTTACACTTTGCTACAATCTTGTCGACCTGCTTCTGTTGGATAGAAGGTGCTTGGGTCGAGACTGTAGTGGTTGCAGTATCCTTATGGTCACCTTTTGAATAGATTGTGAAGAAGCTAAATTTTGTAGTATGAGATACTACCTTTGTAACACCCTGTTTCCCCCAGTCTCTAAAAATAATTATACTGGCCAAGTATTGTGGCAAACTCAGAAATGTGAATGTGTGATGTGAATGGACCTTGTGAAAAAGGTCTATGAATGTAAATAATATTATAAATATATATATTGTAGGACTGCTAAGAGGGGGATGTGCTGAAAAAAAGATCATGATGGATGAAGAAAGGTGGTGGAAGGCACCTGGAAAGGTGGCATTAAATTCCACTGAAACCAATACCGTATTTGGACTTCACTGGCCCAGAGAACCAAGAGTGGCTCGCTGGCCCCGAATTAAATGACTCGCCAGGTTGGTAGGTAAAGGGATCCTCATGAGTAATGAGGGATGGGGGTGAACCGCCCATCCGTAGAGTCCTCAGACCAGACCACTACGAGGAAAATCGTGCCACACGCAACCTCGTTGAAAGGAGAAAAGGCAGGAAGAGTGTGGGATCAAGGGGGAGATGCGAGGGAAAGAAGAAAGAACTCTGGAAAATACAGAGTGAGTGATAGCAGAGAAAAAGGAGAGTAACATTCGTTCTCGGTCACTGGAAAACAAAGACTCAGTCTCGTAGCATCGTGGTCTCAGCTTGGGGGTG
>JASDQU010437265.1:0-11574 GCA_032191745.1 Picea mariana | reverse complement strand
TATAGAGTGAAAGACTCGCTAGAATGGTGGCAGCTTATCTTTGAGAAGAGATGTGTTCGATACTTGCATTCGCAAGAAGATGATTTTACAATGAGGCTCCAAAGTAATTTTTATCATAAATAAAATCCAAAACCCTAACCCCGAAAGATGAAAATCCAACAGTTTTGTGGACCCCGTTTTGGGTAGTTTGGTGTATCAAATTTTGGGGGGCGTAACTTTGGCATATGATCTCCGTTTGGGCCGCATGATAGCTCGTTGGAAAGGTATTGTCGAGGAGATTCATTTTGGGGGCTCAATAAAATCCTTTGGCTATCATTGAGAAGATTGATCCCAACAAACCTTCATTTAGGTCCTCAAAATGGCCCCGGAAGTTAAAAACTGCTAAAAATAGTAAATTGCCAAAATTGCCAAAAACTTGTTTTGAGCCAGTTGGAAAAGGTGGATGGCCAATGATATCCACCTGGATAAATCCTCCTTCCTTAGGAAGTAATGGTCTCCATTGCGTTGAGTGCTCGAGGGAAAGGAAAAAGTGTTTGTTGAAACTACATCTTGATGAGTTGCTTGCCTTGTTGGAGAAGTTGTGTTGCTTAGCTTGTTGAAGGTTTTCACAAACCTGTGGCTGGAAGGGTTGGATATTTTTAACCAGTCTGGCTACATGAGATGCCTGTGTGCAGAAGGAATCTCTACACTTTGTTGCAATCTTGTCGACCTGCTTCTGTTGGATAGAAGGTGCTTGGGTCGAGGCTGTAGTGGTTGCAATATCCTTCTAGTCACCTTTTGAATAGATTGTGAAGAAGCTAAATTTTGTAGTATGAGATACTACCTTGCGAAATTTTTTAGGTGGGACAGTAGTTGGAACTACCTCTGGTATCCTGTAGAGATGACCCCGCAGAGTAACAATGACACTACGGGGTCGAGACTCATAGATAGCATGGTGCTTCCACATATATGGCTAGCCCAAGAGAACATCACAGACATACAATGGGGAAACATCACATAATACCTCATCCTTGAAGGGATGGATGTCGTATGACAATCGACATTATTGGCTGACACAAAGATATCGTCCCTGGATAAGCCACCCAATGTTGTATGGTTGTGGGTGTGGTGTTGTCGACAATCCCAATTGTTTGACGACCTCTGCTGAGATGAGGTTCTTTTAGATTCCGCTATCAACAATAAAATGCAGTGGGGTCCCCTTCACCCACATCTGTGAATGAAAAAGGCACTCCCCCTCTTCAATATCTGTGGGTTCTTTTGGTTGAATTGCTACGGTCGCGACAATAGCAGTGGGGTATGTGTCAATGATATGTCTTCTATCAATATTTTCTTAATCAGATTCTGAATCAGGGTTCGGCTCCTTGTCTTTGATATCTTCCACCAATGACTATTTTGAGCGACATTCATTGGTGTTGTGCCAGGGGATTTTGTGGAAATCACACCATTTTCTGATGTCCTTCTTTATCTTTCCATGAACCTTCTTTTCATGTGGCTTGGACTGGTTTTCAGGAGACTTTTTTTTAGGGTCGTCTTTATCATATTTTGGTTTTTGCAGATTTGTAGACCTGAAATCTTGTTTGTTCTAGTGCTTAAATTTATGCTCGATTTTAACAACATATCGATAAGAAACACTGAGTGATGAGATGTCCATAAAATCCATTTCAGTTTGGATGTATCTGTGTAGAGCCCCACGGTATTTAAGAACCAAATGTTGTTTGAAGTCTTTCATACCCATCTTGGTGCGCAAGTTATGGAAGGTATTGGTGAACTCCAAAACTTCTTGGCCCTTCTCTTTCCACAGTGTGGTCCATCTCATGTACTGGTCCTCATAGTTGCCAACAGGGTAATATTGTTCCTTTACCGCATCCACAAAAAAATCCCAGTGGGCTTGGCCCCATATATTCCAGTCTCCTTTGTGGAACTTTTCTCCCAGTAAGTTTCCCACCAATGTTTTACATGGGGGAGAGCCTTAAGGAGTGAGAAGGTGATCTTTTCCATGTCGGATAAATTATGAACAAAGAAATAACCCTCTAGCAGATTTAACCATTTTTCTAAGGCACCTGCATCTATCTGTCCTTCAAATATGGGAATATCAAAATTAATTTGTACCTTGAAAGGTGAGGTACTTACAAAGTATCCTCTTGATGAAGACGTGACTGTTGTTATCAACAGGCGTTAAAGGATGTGGGAAAAATTCTCCATCATTTTGTCCCTCTGTCGCATGAGAGCTTGCTCAAGCAACAAATTAATAGAATCGTCTACTCTGTCGTTTTTCTTTTCTTCTGCCATGGAGGGTTTCTTGTATGTGAGAGAGTGAGTGTATTCAAGAGAGACAAGCTCGAGACCCAACTTGCTATACTCAGACCTCGTCGGGGACATGCATTGAAAAACGATCAAGAGCAGTCTACTCTGATACCACTGATCCGGATTATTTTCAGCACAAAATGAGAGCGAAGATATAATAAATCAATGTACAAAGATATCTCAGATATCCAATAATATAACAAAAATGTATCATAGATGCAACCATAAACACAGAGATACAATAATACACAATTTTCTATTAATGAGCGAAAATGTATAAAGACTATAAAAATATAGAGTGAAAGACTCACTAGAATGGTGGCAACTTATCTCTAAGAAGAGATGTGTTCTCTACTCACATTCGCAAGAAGAAAATGTTACAATGAGGCTCCAAAGGCCTTTTTATCATAAATAAAATCCAAAACCCTAACCTCGAAAGATGAAAATCCAACAGTTTTGTGGACCCCGTTTTGGGTAGTTTGGTGTATCAACTTCTTGAGGGTGTAACTTTGGCATACAATATTTGTTTGGGGCACACGATAGCTTGTTGGAAAGGTATAGTCGAGGAGATTCATATTGGGGGATCAATCAGATCCTTTGGCTATTATTGAGAAGCTCGATCCCAAAAAAACTTCATTTAGGCCCTCAAAATGGCCCCGGAAGTTAAAAACTGCTAAAAATAGTAAATTGCCAAAAAATTGTTTTGAGCTAGTTGGAAAAGGTGGGTGGCCACTGATATCCACCTGGATCATATTTTTCTCGACAGTCCCTACCCTGGTAATCGCTTTTGTCAGACTTGTTCCCAGTACCTGCCCCAATTCTGACCCTTCCATCAGACCTTGTTCCCTCGGACTTATTTCCATCATCATACAGTTATACGATTCCAGAAAAAGCAACAACCTTTTTTTTTTAATTATTAATTTATAATTTGATTTTTTTAAGTCGAACCTTATAAAGTTAATATAAGATTAAATTTATATTAAAGATTGGTTTTCTTTTTATATTAAGCCACCTATCAATCTAAATTCTACTCAAAATTGCGGAGAAGTATTCGCCTCCAAATACCAAGAAGATGTCAGAATTAAAGAACTAGATCCAAAAAATAGACCAGGAATGTAAAAATACCTGACAATCACTCGAAAAGGAAATAAAAAAAAATCAAGATGAGCTAAGAGAGGAAATAAGGATCAACAATGTGGCACTCAAACAAGAGTTAGCGCAAAACCTTGAAGAAAAAATTATCGTAGAAGTCACAGTTGAATTTCGACAAGGCATAGTCGATCTAAAGCAAGATCTTAAAGACGATATTTTTGCAGAGGTCATGATTGAACTACAATGAGGCATAGAAAACTTAAAACAAGAGATAACATATGAATTGAAGCAAAGCCTGGTCATTACAACACAAGATCATGAAAAAAAACATAATGAACATTTAAATCTTATAAAAATCCAAGGACATCAACAAACCACCCAACCACAACCAATTGCTTCAAGCAAATCTAGCACACAACCCTCCTACAGATCAATATCAGATCCCCAACCGATAGCACAATATCAATCCTTAATGATATATCCTCCCAAAGCCAAAATGGAACTCTCGAAATACAATGGAGGCGATAACCAATGTGTGGCATAGTTTAACAAGACTAAACAATATTTCCATACATAAAACATTACAACGGAGGAAGAAAAGGTTAAATATGCATCCATGTACCTCGAAGGCAATGCGTACAATTGGCATCTGTGGTGGAAGGGAAGAACTCAATCATACAATTGGAATTCCTTCAAAAATGATTTTTTTTAAAGATTCCAGGGAATCTCTAAAAATGATTTTTTCTCAAAACCCACCAGGTTACAACAAAAAGGCAACATAGATGAATTTACACATCAATGGGAAGCCCTCGCTACATAAGTTTTTAGACTATCTGATAATCAATTACTCCAGTCTTACGTAGGTGGTCTCAAGCCACATATCCAAGACGAGTTAAAATTGTGTGAGGTTACAACTGTTGAAATAACATGACGTAAGGCAAAGGCGGCATAAGACAAACTAGATGGCCAATCAAGATCGACAAGGTTTATTCAAGAAGGAACACACCTCATACTAAAATTAGAGAAAATGACAAATATATACAACCAAACCTATGAGATGATAAAACAAGAAGTTTGGATGCCCAAAGAGTAAAAGAGGGAAAATGTAAATGTTGTGGAGAGAAATGGGACCCAAGACACATGTGTTGTATAGAAGATAACTCCAAAAATTATATACATGTGAAGAAAAAGAAGATGATGAGTCAGATTTAGAAGAGTCAATAAATGAAGAAATGGAAAACCCCCAAAATGACACATCAGACCTCGTGGGGGACAACATGCGAAGGATATCACTCGCAACCATCACAGACATTAGCCAACCACAAATTCTTAAATTAAAAGGACACATAAAAAATGATAGTGTCACAGTATTAATCAATGCAGAAAGTACCCATAATTTTCTTGACATCAATGTTGCACGGAAAGTCAAACTATTTGTATATTTGGTTTCAAACATGAAGGTAATGGTTGCAAATGGCAAAAAAAATTTAGAATGTATGGAAATGCCATAAGGTGAAACTTCAAATACAAGATTTCAATTTCGAATTAGAACTCTATACCGTACCCCTGGGAGGAGTAGATGTGGTTTTAGGAGTCCAATGGTTACAAACCTTGGGCACTTACTCGGTGAATCACCAAAAGCATTTCATAAAATTCAAGTGGCAAGGGAAAAGCTATAAATTATATGGGTTTGAACATCCCCAAACACAAGTTGTATCATATCATTAGATGGAAAAAATGATATGAAAGGGAGAAAGTGCCTATTTCATCCAATGCCATCAAATGGAGATACAAGAATCATATTTAAGATAACTCCAGAACTCCATAAATTCAATAAGTAATTCAAAAAAACAAGAAGTCATTTCAAGACCTTCCCATGGATTTACCACCACAAAGAATAATTGAACATGTAATTGAATTTAAGCCATGATCAAGTCCATTCAAGGATATACCATACATATACCCCCATCATCATAAGACAAAAATAGAAAGGTGTAATGTTCCCCTCATCTTGACAGGGGTCTTGAGAGACTTAGTAGTCTAGTTGTCCCCTCTAGACTATAGTCTCATGGATAAAGGGGACTAAGAGGCGCAAAAATGGTCACTAAGGAGCTAAAAGTTATATTATTAATGTGAATTTAGCAAAAAGGAAAATAAAAAGCTAATTGGCTAAGATGAGCAAATAAAGTGAATAATATTAGAATCCAATTAAATAATTTATGTGAAAATTAGAATATGGAGGTAGAAAAGGAGAGGAGGGTGCCTCACTCCTCGTTCATGTCATTTCTCATTTTGCATCTTTGAGATCTGTAACTTAGACATTTTGATGGTTTTGAGTAAACAAACCCTAACGATAAGCAAGGAGGTGAAATATTCCTTTATTCCCGATCCAAGCTTGTTCAAGGTGGTGAAATATCCCACCCTCACCATTCTACTCAGTTTCATATCAATTTCAGAAGTTTTTTGTGGAATTAGGACGCATGTTTGAGGGTTTCCTATAGGTAGGGCGCATTGTTGGAAAAGAAAGAGCTCGATCTGACTAGGGGAAGGAATATCTAAGGCCATACTTATTCCAGAAGGATTTTCCATCATCAGAGAGCCTTTTCTCATCAGTGCTTAAGGGGTTTTATCTGCATATTTATTATTTCTCTTGGTCGGGAGAATTTATGAAGGAGGGCGCACTGTCTCTTGGTGATTTAGTGAGTTGGAGAGATAGAGTTCACATTACAGTTGAAGGATCTCATCATATGTGTTCCCCATCCCCAGATCTAAAGTTCTACAGTCATTCTCAAGGTTTTGGAGGCCAGATTTGAAGAGGCAAAATTTCCTAAGGTCTCTACAGTCGGGTGGTGCGCAACTCAACCAAATCTATGTGCCAGATTGAAGAAGAGAAAGAAAATGATCTTGTCCAAACTTGCATGTTTCCATTGGAGGTATAGGAGGACTCACAACTCTCTCTTTATTGTATCTTGGAGGCGTCTTCAGCCATAACTTCTATATTTCTTCTATATTTTCCAAATCTGCATATCTCTTGTATGGAGGTCAACTTATATAATAAATAAAGGTCATATCTGAATTTTGTGGCTATTTCATTGTGTTATTCTCTTGTATCTTTTCTTTTCATCTATTGTTGTTCCATATATATCATATATATGCTATAAAACCCGTAGAAGTAACTCCAGCACAACTCTGGGGAAACAATCTACAAAAATATTCAACAAAAAACTCACACAAACAAGTATTAAACCCTTAAGTTCCTGGCAACTCTGCTTGGGAACATTAAAATAGGTTAGTCCAAGACCTAATAAAATGTGGCGTTATCACAAAAAGTAGAAGTCCATATGTAGCTTCAGTGGTGTTAGTACAAAAGAAAGATGGTTCTTTCAGATTGTTTATAGATTACTGAGGGTTAAACAAGATAACAATCAAGAAAAAAATTCCCATCCCATTCATCAATGAAATGTTGGACAAACTCCATGGAGCTAGATATTTTTCAAAAATTGATTTGAGATCAGGGTACTATCATATTAGAGTAAGACTAGAAGATGTAGCCAAGACCGCCTTCCAGACACATAAAGGACACTACGAATTCAAGGTGATGCCCTTAGGGCTAACTAATGCCCCTACCACCTTCCACGCAACTATGAAAGAAATATTTCATCCATACCTGAGAAAATATGTGTTAGTCTTCTTTGACAACATCCTCATGTACAACAAAACATGGAAGGAACATATGAAGCATTTGCGACAAGTATTATCTCTTCTGGAAGACAATCAATTCTATGCAGAAATGTCAAAGTGTACATTTGGAAAGGAGGAAGCCGAGTATCTCGATCACATTATATCCAAAGATGGATTCAAGATAGACCCAAAGAAAATCAAGGAAATCATAGAATGGCCTAGGCCAAAAAGCATATCTAAGCTAAAAGGGTTTCTAAGGTTGGTCAGATACTATCGAAGATTCATTTAGAACTATGCTCATTTAACTGCTCCCCTAACAAATCTCTTAAATAAAAACTTCGTTCAATGGAATGAGGAAGCAGAAATGTGTTTTGAAAATTTAAAGAAAATTATTTCCACAACCCCTGTGTTAGCAACACTTGACTTTTCTAAACCCTTCGTAATAGAATGTGATGCCTCGGGCTTTGGGTTCAGAGCAGTCATGATGCAAGATGGACACCCAATAGAATTTGAATGCAGGAAACTAAACAGAAAGGAATGCTTACAGTCCACATACAACAAAGAAATGCTTGCCATCATGCATGCATTAACAAAATGGTGACAATATCTCTTGGGAAGCAAGTTCTTGATACATACAGATCATAATAGTCTTCAATACTTGTTACAACAAAAAACATTGACAACTGAACAACAAAAATGGATAGAGAAAATTGTCACATTTGATATGGAGATATTACATAAAAGATGAAAAGACAACATAATGGTTGATGCTCTCTCATGAAAATATGAAGAAGCACAAGTTTTTGCAATATCAATAGAAATTCCCGAATGGTTGCAAAAAATCTGAACCGAGTATGCCAAAAAACCAGAGACTTGTTCCATAATAAATGATTTAAATAAATACTCCAAGTTTGAATGGAAGAATGACATCTTATGGTATACATGAAGAATTTATTTAAATAGCAATTCAAGTTTTAAATCCAAGGTTCATTAAGAATCCCATGATTGTCCAGTTGCAGGTCATGTCGAATTTTTCAAAACATACTATAATGCTTGTAAATCATTTTTTTGAAAAGGGATGAATGTAAATATTTAGAAATATGTAGCAGAATGTAACATTTCTTAAAGGAACATGAGAGAAAATGTATTAACCCCTGGGTTACTCCACTTGTTACACATTCCCAACCAAAAATGGGAAGAAATTTCAATGGATTTCATTGAAGGATTATCCATATCGGAAGGGAAATATAAAATATTAGTGGTAGTACACAAACTAACCAAGTATGCACATTTCATTGGAGTAAGGAAAACATAATCCACAAAGCAAATAGTTGAAATCTTCTGTAAAAATATTTACAAGTTTCATGGGTTCCCCAAAGTCATCGTGAGTGATAGAGACACCAAGTTTAAAGGGAATTTTTGGAGAGAGTTTTGCAAACAAATTGGGACGTCTCTTAATATGAGCTCAGCGTACCATCCTCAAACAAATGCTTAGAAACCTACCTTCGTTGTTTTATCATTGACAAACAAAATAAATGGTTTCAATGGTTGCACCTCGTTGAACGGTGGTATAATTCCACATATCACACATCAACCAAAGTGACACCATTCCAAGCTCTTTATGGATATGAACTCCCGACTTGGAAAGAGTTAGCCACAAGTCAATCAAAATTTGCATCAATAAAAGATCATTTAGACATAAGTCAAAAAATTGTTCAATTACTCAGGGAAAACTTAGCAATTGCAAGGAACCGAATGAAGAAACAAGATGACCAACACCGAACAAAAAGATAATTAGAAGTTGGAGAATGGGTATTTGTAAGACTTCAGCCTTTAAAATAGTTATTTCTTAATCATCAAGGAAAGAATAAGTTGGGTCCAAATTTTTATGGACCATATCAAATTAACAAGCAAATTAGTCACGTAGCTTATGGGTTGGACTTATCAGATAAAATTTGTATCCACAACGTTTTTCATGTATATTGTATAAAAATAGTCTTAGGGCAACACTAAAAGGCATAGAAAATGCTTCCTATGTTGGATGAGGAAGGAAGAATCATTTTGGAGACATAAGCCATTATTTCCACCAGAGAAAAGAGATTATGTTCCTGAGTAATCAAGGAATATCTTATTAAATGGAAAAATCTTTCGGAAGAAGATGCGGCATGGGAATCATAGCACTACATCCATCCCTACTATTGCTTTGAGGAAAAAGGAAATTTTAAGGGAAGGGCAATGTTATATATATAAAATACTAAAATAAGATGATACTAAAATAAAAAGAAAAGAAAATAACAATAAATAATCATTATAATTTAAAACAATAAATTAAAGGTCGCGACTAAAAGTCACAACTCTCCATAAAAGTCATATGGACCATTATATAATGGGCCCCCGTCATTGTAATAAGAATCATAATTTAAACATTATTTATTTATATATATTTATATATTATTTATTCCATCGTGGAGCTTGTTTCTTCCAACGTTTCATTTCAATAAGCCAATTACAGAAAATTCTTTGCAAGATCTTTTAAACCAATATGAGCTAGAAAAAAACAATTATTTCGCCTATTGGAGAGGCACAACAAGTTTTAGGTTGTGTTCTCAAGGTATCATGACCAACAATAATTGTGGAGAGAGCAGGGAGCTATGCTTGGACACATAAGAGTTGACGAGTTTGTGAAGAGTTTTTTCAAGATGTTGCATCTTCCATGAGTATTTTTGTTGCCATTAAGCTTCCTTTCCTTGCCAATTATTTAGATTAAAAGGAAATAAAAAAATCTTCTATAAAAAATAAAGATTACAAATGAAAAAACGAGAAATTCACAGTTATTTTTCTTAGCGTTGGTCATGTACCCAAGTCAACTATTGAATTCATAGCTTTGAATGGGAAGCTTGAAAGGTTGATTCCAAGTTGCAACTGGTTGATCATGCAATAACGTTTCATGAATTGTTCAAGGGACAACTATGTGGGTGAAGTAGTTGTTACAAGTATTCATTTTATGGCATTAAGAGTTATCGGTGCATAGAAGCAATGTCTAGTTTGGCCTATGCCAATAGATGTGTATTTTTCCAGAAACATCACATCAATCTTGTAGGAAAGAGTTGGCGATAGAGAGATCATGCATGTTAATGTTTTATGGATTACGTTGGAATTCAGTGTAGTTGTCAATGCAATTTGTAGCTCCTTTCCAGAGACATCAAGAAAAGCGACCCTTGGTCTTTTTCTAATAGTAGAACTCCAAAAGATTGGAGGCTACCATGTTTTAATTGATGTTGAACATGTCTTTCACTTGACCTGACGTTCCAGGCTTGAAGAATTTAAAAGAGATATTGCCATCTCTTTCCACATATGGCTTTGTTAAGACTTCTATTATTTCAAATATTGTGAAACGACCTTCCCTTCCGCCTGTCCTGGATCCCTTACAAAACTTACCTGCTGGAATAGACGCATTAATGATGCATGTTTCTCATTCGAATGTGGTTGATCCTAGACCTGGGCCTGCAAAATCATTACAAGTTGATCTGGAAAAGTCTAAAAGTCCTCAATATGTACAAATACCAGAAATTGACATTTGGAATAAAAAGATATTCTTAACAAATTTTATGTTATTTAATAGAGATTGCTCTAAGACAGATAACAATTTACAATTTAGTTCGTTGAACTACATCAACACTAACTACTCCAAATGCTCATCAAAATGATATAAAAGAAGTGGAAAACAACAGTCCAAGGATGAGAAAATTTTTGGAGAGAGGTATGCTTGGAGCATTGTGGGGTTATTTTTCATTTTTGTTATCCATATACATTTTCTGCTCAAATGTTTGATGAATTTGTTGGCAGCAGGGACGTCTTGGAAGGTAGCGGAAGGGATGAAGCAATGATGAGTTTTGTTGTTGATGATGAGGTGAATGGTTTGTTTATTAAGTTTGTTGTGTTTTAAGTCTGAAGTTTTCACTACTAATCAGTTTTTAATATGCAAATTTTCGATTTATGCTTCACCACCATTGCTTTATTTCATGTCCGGCTCAAATTTCTTTTTTTCTTTCCATTCTTGGTTACTTAATGTATGATTTAACATTCCATTTTGAATAGTTGAAGATAATAACTCTCGTCCAAGTATTCGCAGAGGCTCAAAAGCAATCAAATAATCTAAGGAAATGTATGGGAATACAAACTCCAATAAAATGTCAAACTCTTGTTAACTCTGAAAGTATTTATATTGTTGTTTTAAGTTTCATTTTCATTCGCTTTTTCTTTAAAAACAATATTAAAAAATATAAAATCCAAATCACATGAACTAACTTACTTTTGTAATTATATTTATATATTCTCTATTGTTTATTTGTTTTCTTTTATTAGTTTGATTTTCTTTTATCTAATTGTAACAAGAAAACACAAAAATATCAAACAATACTAATATGTTTCTTTTCTTTAAGCATTTCAATGTACTTTTATTTTTCTTTAAACATTTTAATGTACTTTTATTTTTAT
>JASDQU010437264.1:143620-155995 GCA_032191745.1 Picea mariana | reverse complement strand
TTTTATTATTTTATGATAATTTAAAATTTATTAATTAAAAAGGGAAAAGGGAAAAAAGTTAATTTCTACACCTACCAATTTGAGTTCTAAATGAAAAGGGGAAAGAAGGAAATATAAAATATTTAGGAAACTAGGAAAAGAGGGAAACATAAAAAGAAAAGGGAAACACAAGGGAAAAAGTAGAAAGTCAAACTTAGTAAGGTATCTAGCATTTAAGAGCTTCTAATTTAAACTGAACTAGAAAATTAATAATGGGGAAAGTTATTAAAACCTATAAGGGATTTTGGAGAAACTTAGGAGCGATTCTAGGAGTGACTCTAGGTGGGTGAGGGAAATAGGGGTAATTAATTAATTAAATTAATTAATTTATGGAGGAATGAAGGGGATGGGTGACACTTGTACGGGGAGGATTTTTAGGATTTAATTTATTAAACATTAAATTAAATGGGATTTTGGGAAGGTATAGGACTTGGAAACTCTATATAATGGAGGGAGGAGAAGGATGAAGGATCTCTTATGTTTGTGTAATGTTACGCTGCAGAAATCTCTACTTGACTAACTTAGCTTGTGGGAGTTGGGATACCCAACTCAGTGAGGAGTGGTAGCTTGGCCTTGCGAGGCAAGTTGGGAGCTAGTTGAATCTCTGGATAGTATGTGTGGCTCCTTTGCGGCTCGGGGGGATAAGAGGGAAGAAGAGTACTCCTAGCATTATCTAGGAGGTACCGGTGAAGTCTCGTCGGTCGGCAAGCGGGAGTTGCACGGAGCACGTGGGACGTCACTCAGAGCGAGCGATCAGGCAACAGTACGCTCTATTCATTTTTGTATGTTAGATTGTTGTAGGATTTATGCTTGGATCTGCATGTTTAATGGAGTAAGTAAATTGATTTTCTAGATTGATGACTGAATTTATTTCATAGCCTAGCACGATGATTGATTGACTCACATGGCCTTCGTTTCCCCGCATGTCTTGACCTCCTTGTGGTGTTTGATTGTGACCATTGTGGTGGTTTTGCCTATCATCCCTAGCTCATCAATCCTCGCCTGGGCAATCGGCCAGAAGCCTGATCTACGGTCGTCACTTCGGTGTTAATAGACCTATGGATCTCAATGTCCTGCCTTTCTGTGCGAGGATGATGAGCAAAGGATGAACCTATCAGTCGTCTACCTCCGTTGTTGTCCTTGGATGATTGGATCCTTTCGGTTCTCTTACTGTTGTCTACATTTTGTATTTGTATTCTGGTAATGGAAAAACAAATTGATTCATGTCTACATTTTGTAATGGTATTTTGGCAATGGAAAAACGAATTGATTCATGTCTACATTTTGTATTTGTATTCTGGCAATGGAAAAATGAATTGATTCATGTCTGCATTTTGTATTGGTATTCGGGCAATGGAAAAACAAATTGATTCATGTTTGCATTTGGTATTGGTATCCTAGAAATGGAAAAACGTTTTTTCTTTTAAATGTTGCCAGAGATTACTATTTTAAATGCCCATGTTTTTCTTTCAAATGAGACAGAGACTGACATTTAAAATTGCCCACGTTTTTGCTTTCAAATGAGACTAAGTTTGTTGTTTTAAATGCCCACGTTTTTTCCTTCAAATGAGACCAAGATTGTTGTTTTAATTGCCCACGTTTTTGCTTTCAGATGAGACTGATTTTATTGTTTTAAATGCCCATGTTTTTTCTTTCAAATGAGACTAAGTTTGTTGTTTTAAATGCCCATATTTTGCCTTCAAATGAGACCGCAATTGTTGTTTTAATTGCCCACGTTTTTGCTTTCAGATGAGACTGATTTTACTGTTTTAAATGCCCATGTTTTTTCTTTCAAATGAGACTAAGTTTGTTGTTCTAAATGCCCCACGTTTTTTCTTTTAAATGAGACTGAGTTTGTTGTTTTAAATGCCCAAGTTTTTGCTTTCAAATGAGACTAAGATTGTCGTTTTAAATGCCCACATTTTTTCTTTATAACGATGGACTGAGTTGTTGTAGAAATCACCCACGAATTTAGCCTTTTAAATCTTAAATTCACTTGCCGGAATGACCATGGTTTTGGTAAATAAAAATTTATTGTGTGCATTTTGAATTTTCCCACCCTTTTTTTTGCTATTCAATTCATAACTGACTTGCAGTAATGACCATGATTTCGCCTTCAAACTGTGACTGTGTTTGCCCTTGAGTGATGGACTGCATTGATGTTGATTGTATACATTTGCCTTTAATTGTTGAGTTGATGCCGACTGGGCACAATTGGCCACCATGTGGGCATTGCATTTTTGCTAATTTTTCCACAGCAAATTAAATGGATAACAATTAGTTAAATGCCTTACTATTGCTAGATTCATTGCTATGTAATGGTTGCATTAATTGCCTTGATTTTTGCCATCAAATAAAATGGATAGCAGTGAGTTAAATGCCTTGTTATTGCTAGATTCATTGTTATGTAATGGTCATATTAATTTTCAGAACAATTGCTACAGCAATGTAAATGGCCAGCGGATTCATTCTTTGGATTAAATGAAACGAGGAGTTAAATGTTAACTAACACCTTAAATGCCTTGCTATTGTTGTATTACTTTTTATGACAACAGTCATGTAAACTACCTTGTTAGTGCACTTTTAATTGTTGTGTTAATGGTCATGTAATTGCCTTGTTATTTCTATATTAAATGTTAAGTAACTGCTATGTTAATTTCCTCGATAAATTGCTCCAACCCTGCTAATAGTTAGTAGTTTACTTCTAATATTATTAGATAGATAGTATTGTTAGTTCGGTCAATATAACTAGACTACATGCTAATATTTAATTGTTCATAAGTGTTATAATGATAGAATTCTACTTTAAGATTGTAAATGTTGTTATTTCAGTTAATGTCTAGTTGGGTGGAGAATTTGGATTAACATAGACTTGACTGATTAGGTTGTGTTAAAGATTAAAATTTGATTGGTAAGTAAGGAATGGATTGAAAATTTTAGACTCACTGGATTGAATTTTAATTAAGGATAGAGGGAATTTATAATTATGGTTTTAGTATTGACCACTTAGATTTGCAAAATTAATTGTATTAACGTTTATTTAGCAGACGCATTATTGTCTAATTGTAACTTGACGTGCCCTGTTAGAATGGAACCCTTGTTAAAATTGAATGTAATCATAGACCGGTTAGACTGGGTGATTGGTGGGGGCAGGGACGATGTCGTGTGGGCTGGCGTCACCCCTTGTCTTCGTCCTCTTGTGTCTCATCAACCTTTGTGTGGGGTAGGTATAGTCTCCTAGTCAGTATTTGGTTCCTAGCTCATCGGAGTTTTCCTAAGTCTTGGTCCCTTTTGTTTTGCGCCAAGGTTATTGATGCATCTATCACCTGGGGAATGGCATGATTCCTGATGAGGGGATCATGGCGTGCCCTGGGGATAGCGGCGAACAAGATCTTTGCCAGAGTAGGTTCTTTTGTGTGAGTGCTAACGAGCGTGCAAGTTGTTCTTGGCACAAGGGTCGAACGCCTCCAGGCATTAGGTCCGCGCACCTTGAGGTTCTAGTATTGTTTGTCTAGGTCATGATGTCGGGATAGGGGTGTAGTCCCTTAGCTTGTAGGTGTGGTCATGTTTGTGTCGGAAGGGTAGTCGTCCTCCTTGTTATTTTGCGCATGTTTTCCAATTGTTTTGAGTTGGTGTGTGGTGTCATAGTAACTTTTTTCCTGGACTGCATGCTAGAGTTCGTCGTCAGTGGTGTGATTAAATTGTTTTCGTTGTCACCTTCTTGCCTCTTAACTCCTGAAAAAAAAAAAAAACTATTTCGCTTGTTGTCGTAACGATGGGTTCATTTCATATGGTATCAGAGTGGGTTCAACCCACGACTAGGGATCGCTACAGCTTTAACTGATATGATTTGATTATAATGTTGTTAATTGAGTTGACTTGTATGCATGCAGGTAATCATGGTTAGAGTATGCCATGGAGGCAGATGAAGAGGTGCTAGGGGAGGAGGTGTGACACCTCCAATAGCATCCATGCCTGAGGGATATAACCCCCAGGGAGACGATTAGATTGTCGAGAAGGAGCAGATAGCAGTTGGTGATATGGTCGGAATGATGAGATATTTCCAGCGCATGTCTGAGGCACTGATCAGTTGTTTGGACAGAGATGAGGCCAGAGCGTCGACACCCCCTGAGGGTCCACCGTGTGCTCCGGTTAGTACTGGTAGAATTCATCGGGAGCTCGAGAAGGTCAAATTTCCCGAGTTATTTGGTGCCCCAGACAACGCAACCACCAAGGCATGGTTGGAGAATATGGCGATGTGCTTTGCACTTCATGATTATACCTCCAACATGAAAGTCCACATGGCAGTCTTCCAACTAAAAGGAAGCACTCTTCTATGGTGGAAGATGCTCCTACCACAGTTGAACATGGTCGTTGAAGACGTTTCATGGGAATTTTTCGAGGAACGGTTCTGAGAGAGATACCTATCAGAGGAATTCATTGAGCATTAGCTCAATGAGTTCAACGCCTTACGACAGGGCGGTCGTACGGTGCCCGAGTATGAGGCCCATTTTATGGAGCTACTCCGGTATGCTCCACATCTTAACACTGAGAAACTTAAGTTCAACAGGTTCGTGTTCGACCTTAACGGAAACATACGTGCCAAGGTTAGGATTTTGATGCCTCAAACCTTGCACTATGCTGCCCAGAAGGCCCTCATAGCAGAGGAGGAGCTTATCAGTGGGGGTCAGAGTAGGACTATAGCGAGACCCGCAGGGAATATGTCATCTAGTGCACTGTAGCATCAGACATCAGTCAGACATACGTCAGGATATCATGGATTTCAGAGGGGATTCACTTTCACTACAGCTCGACGATCGACACCTTAGCAGCGGACACCTTATCAAGGACCATAACATCAACAACAATGTCGACCACAACAACAGCAGTTTAGGCCTGTTCAGTAGAACAAACAAGGATTCCAGGCCAGTGGGTTGTCATCTTCTACTTCAGGTACCAGGATTACTGAACCAAAGCAAGGATGTTGGACATGTGGGGAGCCACACTACTAACATGATTACCCTGTGGAGAGGACTAGAGCATTTGGATCAGTCAGACCTACTACCGTGGGAGATTTGGGCAAGGCCCATTGAATTCATGTAGCATTGAATAACCACCAGGTAGAGCATCAGTCGATGATGCAGGAGCATCTCTCCATATCATCCAGCCAACCAGCCAACCACGTCAGCGCGCATGCATTCATATGCTAAAAGGGAGGCACAGCCTCATTTGAATTTCAAATGAATGTAAATTAAATGTGCTTAGGCTGTTGATCCAGGGAATCCGTGCTTTTGAGTAGGAATTAGATAGAATCGGCTTTAATGCCAAGATCGACTGAGATCTAGATCCAGGCGCTGGACTAGACAGCCATTGATTTGTAATTTATTAGAGTAGGTGAACCTGGAGGGAAGCGCTAAGAGCCCCTCAGGTAAAAGAGATTTTAAGATCTCATTTTGAGTAGTGGTAGTTGAGCTAGAGAAGTCGAGTTAGAGTAGAGAGGAGCCAGGGAGAGCTCAAAAACATCATTGTAAAGATACACGCATTGTTGCCATTTATTAATATAAACAAAGCAGTTTTTCCTGCATTATTCTGTCTTATATGCATGTCTGTGTGTGTTCTTTGTATATGGTGTGAATGTATGTTATGTGGATGCATTTTGCAGGAGTTGTGTTTGATTTCCAGGTTGAAGGTCTTTGAGGCTTCACACCAGGAGGGTGTGACAGAAAGTTGTGGGTTCTGATAGCCGTGCACAGAGGATGCACTTCTGAACATTGTGGTTCAGACAAGGACGTGATGAGGCACAGGAACTGGAATCATCAACTTAAGAAGAAGACATTTGAGGTTGCTGAACACCTCAGGAGGTAAGGCTATGTGGCTGAGACACAGTTGCAGACAGAACTTTGCTGTAAGTTTTGTAGGGCTCTGCCAAGTGGGCATTGAGCGTAAGCACGAGGTGCTATAGGAGAACTTTGTTGAGAGTTTGAAGATAGAAGTTAGAAGCTCTGAAGAGTTCTGAGAAGCTCTGCTAGGTGGGCATTGAGCGTGTGTGTGCAAGGAGTGCACAGAGGAAGGAACTCTATTGTGAGTTCAAAAGAAGAGGCAGAATCACTAAGGATTCTAGAAGGCTCTGCCAGGTGGGCATCGAGCAAGTGCATAGGTGCACAAGGACCCAGAACTATTGAACGTTCTGTGGAGAAGAGACTCCGCCAGGAGGGCGTCAAGAAAGTGTGCAGATAGGCACAGAAGGTGAAGAGAACTCTTTGAGTTCTAGAGCTGAAGGAAGAGTCCACTGAGGGAACTTTCACTGGGTTGTTGAATACCCAGGAGGATTCAACCATAGGTTGCTTGAGTAGGATAGCTAGAAGGGCATCTAAGTATTCTCCATCTGAGGGAGAAGAAGGATAAAATCCCCCAAGGGGTCTGAGTGGTTGCGTAAGCTCAGGAGGGACAGCACCAGCGAGTGCATTGGAAGACTCTGTAAGGAGTATAAGAGTTGGGAGAATCCTTTGAGGATTCACAGATAAAGCTCAGGAGGGCCAGCGTTGTATACGCGCAGCGAGGCTCGAGATTGTAGAGCTTGCAGAGGAAAGAGCACAAGGGTCAAAGCCCTTGAGACTATGAAATTCTTCCAATCCTGGGAAGAAAAGTGTGAAGGAAGCTCAGGGAGGAGCAACATCGACCATTGGATCAGTCGATAGAATCTGGACCGCTGGTGTTCACAACCAGGAATCATCCAAGAAGGAGCGTACCGGAGAAAGGGATCTAAGCCGTTAGATCTCGCTCAAAATCCCCGACAACCATCGGATCTACAGGAGTTGCATGGAGTTTAACCTCTGGAGGAGGAGCGCACGAGGAGGATTATCTGAGCCGTCAGATCTGGGGCAGATACCCAACCGCCGTAGGATCTGCAGAAGCTGCGAGGAAGTTAAGCCCTCGTAGATAGGAGGAGAGAATTCCCAACAAAGATCAGAGTCGTCTGTTGGTAGAGGGCACGTGGCAGAGATCGGTGATCTCGTGAGCTCAGGAGTTCACAGAGTGAAATCCCAAGTATTGGGTATTCAGAGTTGTGAGGCGCGAGGATGCGAGGCGGAGAAGGAGCGAGAGGATTGTATCCATCCATCTAATAAGGAAAGGTGGCAGAGATTGAGGAATCTCATGAACTCGGGAGTTCACAGGGTGAGAGCCCAAGCATTGGGTATTCAAAGTCATAAGAACGCGAGAAGCGAGAAGGTGAATAGCCATTGGATCCGGATCGCGGGAGGATCATTGGATCCACACGTGGGATCGTGCATCGAAGCCTCGCGAGAAAAGGCTTGAGAAATTGGCCACAGAAATCACGAAGTCACGAGGGAGCGAGGTCGCGAGTTTCGGCACCTCGGACCTCGGGAGTCGATGTAGAAGTTACTCGACCTCGTGAGAAGAAAATTCACGAGGGAGCGAGGTCGCGAGTTTCGGCACCTTGAATATCGGGAGTCGACGGGGAAGTTATTCAACCTCGCGAGGAGTGAAGTCGCGAGTGGTGAGATCGTGATAGCACAGAAGTCCCGATAGAAGTGACGGGTGTGGACAGGTCAAGTCACACGAGCGCATCGGAGTTTTGGTGCCTTGGGTATCAGAGGTTGGAGAACCAAAAGTTTGACATCGCGAGTAGCGAAGTCACGATAGAGCAAAATCCCGAAAGAAGAAAAGGGGAAGTCAGCGTTGACTGACATATCGGATCTCGGGGATCTGAGGGTGTAGCGCTCGACTGTTGGACTCGTGAAGTCACAAGTTTCAATCCTCCGAGAAGTTAAGGAAGGGGATCGAGCGACGAAGAGAATCAGTGGGTAGGAATATTCTCGATAGGGAATTAGGAGAACCTTTGATTTCTTCAGGCCGAGAAGAGAGGAAGGTCCTATATGAGTGGACGTGCCCGTAAGGGTGAGCTCTGCGTCAGAGTGGTATCAGAGCTAGTTCTTTCTTGTATATTTCAGGTAGGTAGAGGTAGAGAAGGAAAGCACTCTGATACATGCGTCAAGTGGTATCAGAGCGATTTCTTGTCTGTATATTTCAGGCAAGAGGAACGAAGAAGAGAAGGAGCACTCTGATACATGTCAAGTGGTATCAGAGATGAAATTCTTGTCTGTATATTTCAGGCAAGAGGATAAAAGAGGAGCAAGGAGAAAGACAGAGTTGTTGAGGACTCTGTGAGGACTTTATTGCAGG
Organism: Picea mariana; assembly: GCA_032191745.1. Lineage (NCBI taxonomy): Eukaryota > Viridiplantae > Streptophyta > Pinopsida > Pinales > Pinaceae > Picea > Picea mariana. Next base: position 147,751 of record JASDQU010437264.1, on the reverse strand, counting down.
AAGGCAGCAGTCCATAAACAGTCATCAGGCTGTAAGAGGATGAAGCTGGAACACTCAGGGATGTAGAGTGACAGCAGCAGGTTTGCCAGGAAGGTAGACAGGAACAGCAGCATGGCTACTAAAGGCCATAGGTCTGCTGAACGAAAGAAGCCAAAGCTAATGAGCACAGCAGAAATGGATAAAGAGCTCACTGACATAAAGCGAGAGATGGAGGAGCTCGAAATGAAGATGCAGCAAAATAAAAAGCTGAGATGGGTATATGAATGGCCCATGAAGATGCCAAAGGTGAAATGGCCAGTCAAGGAGCTGATGGTCATTAGACATCAGAGGTTGTTGAGAAAATGGCTGAGGTATGCTGAAAACCTCAAGGCCACAGAAGAGAAGATGATTTGTCACTGTTGGCCAGAGATTGGGACATGTCTCGATGATGATGAAGAAGATGAATTGGGATCAGCTGAGGATCTCAAGGACTGCCAGGAGGGTAGAGAAATGGAAATTCCAGTTTGCCATGAGGGCAACGAGTTGAGATCAGCTGAAGATCTCATGGACAGTCAGGGAATTTCACATTTCCAGCTGGGCAATGATCATAGATCACTGCGGGATCTCGAAGACTGCCAGGAGGGCAGCGGAAGCATCGAAGACTGCCAGGAGGGCAGATATGAGAATTTGAGACTGTCTGAAAGTCTCATGGACTCAAATAAGGGTTCAATTCAGCAGGGGTTGCTGATGAGAATGGGATCAGTTGATCTCATAGTCTACCAGGAGAGCAGCGGAAGCATCCCATATTGCCAAGTGGGCAGGGATGAGCAGATGAATTTGGATCAGCCAGAGAAGCTGACAGAGTAGATGAGACTGTCTGAGGGTCTCATAAACTCAGAAGTGAGTTGGAATCAGCCAGGGGAGCTGACAGAGCAGGTGAGCTCAAAGGTGAATTTGGATCAGCAAATGCAGTTGACAGAGGAGGAACATCAGGAGGATATTCTGATGATTGGGGGAATTGAAATATTCCTACCATCTGCCCAGGAGGAGGCAGAAAATTTTGTTGTAGATGGTGCAATAGCAGAAGAATAGTCACAGCTGGAGATGACTGTCAAAAGGGAATTGGAGCAGACATTTGAGACTGCCCAAGCAGATGAAGAGAAGACTGAGTGTTCTAAGGAACAGCTCAATAATTTCAGCCAACAAGTTGAGAGCGTTGTAGCATTGGAGCTGACAGCAGAAGAAGAAGCAGGAGAAGAAGAGGCAGACAGCATTTGCTTTGCTGATCTGTGGGATCAATTTGAAGCCCTGGAAGAGAGGGTAAAAGTGCAGGGTGTGCACATCCAATAGGTGAAGTTGGAAACAGATGAAGGAAGCATGGGAGATCATGATGATCTGCCCAATGGCCAAAAATTTTTGTAGCTGAGGAGACTGCAAGAACTAGACCAGCCAAGGGAACAGCTGGATGAAGTGATCGAGGAGATCAGCAGGCTGATGTTGGGATCAGCAAAGACTGCCAGCAGGGAGCAGCTGGGCAGAAGGAAAGAACAGGCAGCAGCAGCAGTGCAGCAGAAAAAGCAACAGCAGCAGTAGAATGGAGCAGATGGGAAGCTCCAGATATTTGTTTGGGATCCAGGAGGATTTCCAACAGCTCAGAGGGGAATCTCATGAGCAGGAGCTCATGATTTTTGTAGCTGTGGAGTATGATGTAGAAGCATCTCTCCATATCAGTCAGCCAACTAGCCATCCACGTCAGTGCGCATGCATTCATATGCTAAAAGGGAGGCGCAGCCTCATTTGAATTTCAAATGAATGTAAATTAAATGTGCTTAGGCTGTTGAGCCAGGGAAGCTGTGCTTTTGAGAAGGCATTAGATAGGATCAGCTTTAATGCCAAGATCGGCTGAGATCTAGATCCAGGCACTGGACTAGACAGCCATTGATTTGTAATTTATTAGAGTAGGTGAACCTGGAGGGAAGCGCTAAGAGCCCCTCAGGTAAAAGAGATTTTAAGATCTCATTTTGAGTAGTGGTATTTGAGCTAGAGAAGTCGAGTTAGAGTAGAGAGGAGCCAGGGAGAGCTCAGAAACACCATTGTAAAGATACATGCATTGTTGCCATTTATTAATATAAACAGAGTAGTTTTTCCTGCATTATTCTGTCTTATATGCATGTATGTGTGTGTTGTTTGTATATGTTGTGAATGTATGTTATGTGGATGCATTCTGCAGGAGTTGTGTTTGATTTCCGAGTTGAAGGTCTTTGAGGCTTCACACCATGAGGGTGTGACAGAACGATGTGGGTTCTGATAGCTGTGCATATAGGATGCACTTCTGAACACTGCGGTTCAGACAAGGACATGCTGAGGCACAGGAACTGGAATCATCAACTCAGGAAGAAGACCTTTGAGGTTGATGAACACCTCAGGAGGTAAGGCTGTGTGGCTGAGACACAGTTGCAGACAGAACTTTTTTGTAAGTTCTGTAGGGCTCTGCCAAGTGGGCATTGAGCGGAGGCACAAGGTGCTGAAGGAGAACTCTGTTGAGAGTTTGAAGATAGAAGTCAGAAGCTCTGAGGAGTTCTGAGAAGCTCTGCTAGGTGGGCATTGAGCGTGTGTGTGCAAGGAGTGCACAGAGGAAGGAAATCTGTCGTGAGTTCAAAAGAAGAGGCAGAATCACTAAGGATTCTGGAAGGCTCTACCAGGTGGGCATCAAGCAAGTGCATAGGTGCATGAGGACCCAGAACTACTGAACATTCTGTGGAGAAGAGACTCCTCCAGGAGGGCATCGAGAAAGTGTGTAGATAGGCACATAAGGTGAAGAGAACTCTTTGAGTTCTGGAGCTGAAGGAAGAGTCCACTGAGGGAACTTTCACTGGGTTGCTGAATACCCAGGAGGATTCAACTAGAGGTTGCTTGAGTAGGATAGCCAGAAGAGAATCTAAGTATTCTCCATCTGAGGGAGAAGAAGGATAAAATCCCCCAATGGGTCTGAGTGGTTGCGTAAGCGCAGGAGGGACAGCACCAGCGAGTGCATTGGAAGACTCTGCAAGGAGTATAAGAGTTGGGAGAATCCTTTGGGGATTCATAGATAAAGCTCAGGAGGGCCAGCGTTGTATATGCACAGCGAGGCTCAAGATTGTAGAGCTCGCAGAGGAAAGAGCGCAAGGGTCAAAGCTCTTGAGAACAGGAAATTCTTCCAATCTTGGGAAGAAAAGCACAAAGGAAGCTCAGGGAGGAGCAACATCGGCCATTGGATCAGCCGATAGAATCTGGATTGTTGGTGTTCACGGCCAGGAATCATTCAAGAAGGAGCATACCGGAGAAAGGGATCTGAGCCATTAGATCTCACTCAGAATCCTCGACAACCGTCGGATCTACAGGAGTTGCGCGGAGTTTAAACTCTGGAAGAGGAGCGCACGAGGAGGATTATCTGATCCGTCAGATCTAGGGCAGATACCCGACCACCGTCGGATCTCTAGAAGCTGTGAGGAAGTTAAGCCCTCATAGACAAGAGGAGATAAGTCCCTACAAAGATCAGACTCGTCCATTGGCAGAGGGCACGTGGCAAAGTTCGGTGATCTCGCGAGCTCGGGAGTTCGCAGAGTGAAAGCCCAAGTATTGGGTATTTAGAGTCGTGAGGCGCGAGGATGCGAGGCGGCGAAGGAGCGAGAGGATTGTAGCCGTCCATATGATAAGGACAGGTGGCAGAGATCGAGGAATCTCGTGAACTTGGGAGTTCATAGGGTGAGAGCCCAAGCATCGGGTATTCAAAGTCATGAGAATGCGAGAAGCGAGAAGGTGAATAGTCATTGGATCCGGATCACGGGAGGATCGTTGGATCCGCACGTGGGATCATGCATCGGAGCCTCGTGAGAAAAGGCTCGAGAACTTGGCCATGGAAATTGCGAAGTCACGAGGGAGCGAGGTCATGAGTTTCGGTACCTTGGACCTCGGGAGTCGATGTAGAAGTTACTCGACCTCGTGAGAAGCAAAGTCATGAGGGAGCAAGGTCGCGAGTTTCGGCACCTCGGATATCGGGAGTCGACGAGGAATTTATTCAACCTCACGAGGAGCGAAGTCACGAGTGGTGAGATCACGATAGCGTGGAAGTCCCGATAGAAGTGACGGGTGTGGACGGGTCAAGTCACACGG
>JASDQU010437264.1:124882-136554 GCA_032191745.1 Picea mariana | reverse complement strand
TGTTAGCCATCATTTGTGCCTTGAAGGTTTGGAGACACTACCTTGTTGGATGAAATTTTGAACTAAAAATTGACCACTGTGAACTACAACACATCTTTACGCAAAGCGACCTGAACATGTGACAATAGCGTTAGTCAGAATTGCTTAGCAAGTACGACTTTGAGATTACTTACATAAAAGGAACAATGAACCGAGTGGCAGATGCATTGAGTCGAAGACCACACATCTTTTCGGTGTTTTCTCTTCAAACTAATCTACGTGAAAATATTCTAACTTTATAGTGTGACGATGACTGGTACAAAGAGGTCAAGGGTTTTATTAGACAAAACACGATGATGGTACCAAGATTTGAAGGATTTACATCTGATGATGATGGTTTATTGAGGTTTAAAAATCGAATTTACATACCACCGAACGATGAGTTGAGGAGCTTGATCCTAAGCGAGGCTCATAGAGTAGTTTACATGGCTCACCTAGGACTCACAAAGATGAGGCCAGACCTTAAGCCCTTATTCTTCTGGAAGGGAATGAAGGTAGACATAGCCAACTATGTGGTCAGATGTCTAGAATGTCAGCAGATAAAGGTTGAACATAGGCACCTAGCAGGATTACTACAACCACACACTATTCCAGAATCGAAATGGGAGGTTATTTTGATGGATTTTATTGTTGTATTGCCACTGATGGCAAGAAGACATGACTCGATTTTCGTAGTAGTAGACACTCTGATGAAGAGTGCTCACTTTATTCCTGTGCGTACAACATATCAAGCACCTGACATAGCTAGAGTTTTCATCAGTGAGATTGTGAGGCTGCATGGCGTGCCTAAGCGGATTATATCCGATTGAGGATCGGTGTTTACTGGACGATTTTGGACAAGTTTCCAAGAGGCCTTGGGAACCCAACTTAACTTCAGTACGACGTATCACCCGAAGACTAATGGGAAAACCGAACGAATGAACCATACCTTGGAGGACTTGTTGTGCATGTACGTGATGGACCAGCAAAAGCATTAGGAAGAATTCTTGCCACTGGTGGAATTCGCTTATAACAACAGTTACCAAAGCACCATTAAGATGGCGCCTTTTGAGATTCTTTACGGGCGACTGTGTCAGACACCTTTGAGTTGGGATCGGCTTGAGGATAGGGTCCTAGTGGGACCAGAAGTGATACAAGAAATGGAAGAGAAAATGCAAACAATAAAACAAAGGATTAAAGAAGTGCAGGATCAACAGAAAATTTATGCTGATGTGCACCATGTCAACCGTAGTTACGAGGTTGGTGATCAAGTCTGCTTGCGGGTTAGACCACATAAGAGTTCAATCAATCTTGGAAAGGGAGCTAAACTCTCTCCTAGATTCGTGGGACCTTTTGAGATTGTGGAGAGAAAGGGGCCCGTGGCCTATCGACTAGCCTTGCGTGATTCCTTGAGGGGTATGCATGATATTTTTCATGTATCTGTTTTGAGACATTATTTTAGTGATCCTACACATGTTATTGACATGAGTTCTTTGCAGTTGTTGGATGAGTGGGTGCTCACGACTGAGTCGATCGGCATCTTGGATCATCACATTCGACAGCTACGACGTCGAACGGTAGATCAGGTCAAGGTCCAGTGGGACAGTTATAATCCACACTCAGCGACCTGGGAGGATGCATATGATATGTGCCAGAAGTTTCCATTTTTGTTTGATAGATAGACTTATGATAATGTGATACACTTTATTTCGACATTTATACTATGAAACTTTGGGATGAAGTTTAGACCAAGAGGGGGTGTGTGTAACATCCCTCTCTTGTGCACTGAGAGAACTTATTCTTTTAGGACACTTTCTCGCAAGTGATCCGAATTTTATGCTATTAAAACATTGATTTTGATTATGAGGTGTTATGGGTTGGTGACATGTTGTTTTACTACATTAACATAGACAGGTGCTATTGACTTAGTTTTACTGAATTTGCAGGATTTTGGACCTCGAGGATGCAGAGGCATCGATGGAACCCCTTGGACTTCGGATCGAGTCGGGGAGTGTACCATTGGGGTTTGATTGTTTTATTGTGATATTAGTGCATCTGATTAGATGATATGATTATGGATATATTTCTAACATGATTCGTTGATGATGCAGGCTGACGATAGCTTGCCAACTAGACTCACATGTGGAGTAGAGGGGTCACGCATGACCACCAGAGAGGTTAAGGGACAGGTGTGGACAGCAGCCCTGCCACAGCCTATTAGCACTCCCGTCGTGGCTCGAACTGTAGGTTAACGATTACCTAGTTTGAGAGGACCCACGATGTTGGGTAGACTGTGATAGTCGCTCACGATGATTCTAATGGGGGCGCAATAAGGCGGGGACCTTATTCCTTAGAGGCCCTTAGTCTGCCACAAGTTCACCTGGCGAAGTATTGACTCCAGGGGTTTTTTATGTCTACCAAGTCAGTGAAGAGGCGAGTGGCACCCTTGGAGCATGTGGTGCATCCTGAAGGGCACACCACTCAATAAAAATGGAAAGAGGTGAGTGGCACCCTTGGAGCATGTGGTGCATTCTGAAGGGCACGTCACGCAAGGGAACAGATGAGGCGAGTGGCACCCTTGGAGCACCTAGTGCATCCTGAAGGGCATGTCGCATTGTTAATGATAAATGAATGAACCTAGACGACCTTAGGACGAATAACGTGATAAGAATTTTTAAAACAATTTCCCTAATAAAATGTCGCCCAACATGAAAATTTAAGGTCTAGGTCTAAATTATGCTAGTGGTAAAATTTTATCTTTTTTAAAAAATACACACACACACACATATATAATCAAAATCAAAACAACATAAATAATAATTATAATCTTCGTTAAATATTCTAACAAGAAGGGGGTAAGCAATTTAAATGATTCATAAAAATCTATTAGGATAAAATTTAAAAAGGGAAATAATTGTTTTATTATTTTATGATAATTTAAAATTTATTAATTAAAAAGGGAAAAGGGAAAAAAGTTAATTTCTACACCTGCCAATTTGAGTTCTAAATGAAAAGGGGAAAGAGGGAAATCTAAAATATTTAGGAAACTAGGAAAAGAGGGAAACATAAAAAGAAAAGGGAAACACAAGGGAAAAAGCAAAAAGTCAAACTTAGTAAGGTATATAGCATTTAAGAGCTTCTAATTTAAACTGAACTAGAAAATTAATAATGGGGAAAGTCATTAAAACCTATAAGAGATTTTGGAGACACCTAGGAGCGATTCTAAGAGTGAGTCTAGGTGGGTGAGGGAAATAGGGGTAATTAATTAATTAAATTAATTAATTTATGGAGGAATGAAGGGGATGGGTGACACTTATACAGGGAGGATTTTTAGGATTTAATTTATTAAAAATTAAATTAAATGGGATTTTGGGAAGTTAAAGGACTTGGAAACTCTATATAATGGAGGGAGGAGAAGGATGAAGGATCTCTTCTGTTTGTGTAACGTTACACTGCAGAAATATCTACTTGACTAACTTAGCTTGTGGGACTTGGGATACCCAGCTCAGTGAGGAGTGGTAGCTCGGCCTTGCGAGGCGAGCCAGGAGCTAGTTGAATCTCTGGATAGTGTGTGTGGCCCCTTTGTGGCTTGGGGGCATAAGGGGGAAGAAGAGTACCCCTAGCATTGGTTGGGAGGTACCGGTGAAGTCTCGTCGATCGACAAGAGGGAGTTGCACGGAGCACCTGAGATGTCACTCAAAGTGGGCGATCAGACAACGGTACGCTCTCTTCATTTTTGTATGGTAGATTGTTGTAGAATTTATGCTTGGATCTGCATGTTTAATGGAGTAAGTAAACTGATTGTCTAGATTGATGACTTAATTTCTTTCATAGCTTAGCTCGATGATTGATTGACTCCCATGGCCTTCGTTTCCCTGCATGTCTTGATCTCCTTGTGGTGTTTGATTGTGACCATTCTGGTGGTTTTGTCTATCATCCCTAGCTCATCAGTCCTCACCTGGGCAGTCGGCCAGGAGCCTGATCTACAGTCATCGCTTCGAAGTTAATAGACCTATGGATATCAACACCCTGCCTTTCTGTGTGAGGATGATGAGAAAAGGACGAACCTATCAGTCGTCTACCTCCATTTTTGTCCTTGGATGATTGGATCCTTTTTGTTCTCTTACTGTTGTCTGCATTTTGTATTTGCATTATGGCAATGGAAAAATGAATTGATTCATGTCTGCATTTTGTATTGGTATTCTGGCAATGGAAAAATGAATTGATTCATGTCTGCATTTTGTATTTGTATTCTGGCAATGGAAAAACAAATTGATTCATGTCTGCATTTTGTATTGGTATTCGGGCAATGGAAAGATAAATTGATTCATGTTTGCATTTGGTATTGGTATCCTGGAAATGGAAAAATGTTTTTTCTTTTTTGCCAGAGATTGCCATTTTAAATGCCCATGTTTTGCTTTCAAATGAAACAGAGATTGTCGTTTAAAATTGCCCACGTTTTTGCTTTCAAATGAGACTAAGTTTGCTATTTTAAATGCCCATGTTTTTCCTTCAAATGAGACCGAGATTGTTGTTTTAATTGCCCACATTTTTGCTTTCAGATGACACTGAGTTTATTGTTTTAAATGCCCACATTTTTGCTTTCAAATGAGACCGAGTTTGTTGTTTTAAATGCCCCTGTTTTGCCTTTAAATGAGACTGATATTGTTGTTTTAATTGCCCATGTTTTTTCTTTCAGATGAGACTGAGTTTACTATTTTAAATGCCCACGTTTTTGCTTTCAAATGAGACTGAGTTTGTTGTTCTAAATGCCCACGTTTTTTCTTTCAAATGAGATTGAGTTTGTTGTTTTAAATGCCCACATTTTTGCTTTCAAATGAGACTAAGATTGCCATTTTAAATGCCCACGTTTTTTCTTTCCAATGATGGACTGAGTTGTTGTAGAAATCACCCACGAATTTAGCCTTTTAAATCTTAAATTCACTTGCCGGAATGACCATGGTTTTGGTAAATAAAAATTGATTGTGTGCATCTTGAATTGGATTGAATTGCAAATTCAGGATTGCAAATTGGAATGGATTGAAAATTTTAGACTCGTTGGATTGAATTTTAATTAAGGATAGAGGGAATTTATCATTATGGTTTTAGTATTGACCACTTAGATTTGAAAAATTAATTGTATTAACGTTTATTTAGCGGACGCATTATTGTCTAATTGCAACTTGATGTGCCCCGTTAGAATGGAACCCTTGTTAAAATTGAATGTAATCATAGACCGGTTAGACTGGGTGATTGGTGGGGGCAGGGACGATGTCGTGTGGGCTGGCATCACCCCTTGTCTTTGCCCTCTTATGTCTCATCAACCTTTGTGTGGGGTAGGTATAGTCTCCCAGTCAGTATTTGATTCCTAGCTCATCGGAGTTTTCTTGAGTCTTGGTCCTTTTTGTTTTGCGCCAAGGTTATTGATGCATCTATCACCTGGGGAATGGCATGATTCCTGATGAGGGGATCATGGCGCACCCTGGGGATAGTGGCGAACGAGATCTTGGCCAAAGTAGGTTCTTTTTTGTGAGTGCTGACGAGCGTGCAAGTTTCTCTTGGCACAATGGCCAAATGCCTTCAGCCGTTAGGTCTGCACGCCTTGAGGTTCTAGTATTTTTCGTCTAGGTCATGATGTCAAGATGGGGGTGTTGTCCCTTAGCTTGTAGGCTTGGTCGTGTTTGTGTCGGAAGGGTAGTCATCCTCCTTGTTATTTTGTGCATGTTTGCCAGTTGTCTTGATCCAGTGTGTGGTGTCATAGTAACTTGTTTCCTGGATTGCGTGCTAGCGTTCGTCGTCAATGGTGTCATTAAAGTGTTGTCGTCGTCGCCTTCTTGCCTCTTAACTCTTGAAAAAAAAAAAAAAAATCTTCGCTTATTGTCGTAACGATGGGGTCGTTTCACAACTAGGGGAAATTAGTCACTTCAGAGTTTTTGACCAATCAAAAAATAGAATTTTGAATATTTAAAAATAAAAATAAAAAACATTTTTATTTATATATAAAATTATCATTAATAAATATTTATTGAAAAACATCATAAAACATTGTTAATTTTTTTGTAAATTTACAAAAGTCAAAATGATTTTGACTTGCAATCGATTGCTATATTCCCTACTTTAGCATGGACTAATAAGATACATAAACACTAAACCTAAACTTATGTTAGGAATATATGTCGTTATTATATAAAGAAAATATTTGTACACATATGACCTTATTATAAAGATGTTATCTATGTCATGATTAGGCACATAACAATCACTTTTAACTAACCACCTTCAACCATCTTAGATTATGGTTAGCCACCTTTAACTTTCTTGGCTTATGACTAAGAACCTTTAACAAATGAACTTATGATTATATACCATAGTCTTCCAATATAAATAAAGTATATTTGTTTCAACTTTCTCAATAAAATCCACATACCCGTTTCTAATATGTGATGTTGTTTCTCTAAAATTTTTATAATCACACCCAATTCTAGATGTAGTGATTAACTTTAGTTTGTAGCTGATGTAACTTGTTTATACACTATTAATAAGGATCAGTATCTAAAATATAAAATATTCATGGCAAAATCTATGATAACATGATGAAATCTACTAGTTAGACAATGAAAAATGAGAACATGCCAAAGTGTCTTAGAAAATAAAATTGTGACCACTGTAAGTAGCATAAAATTTTGACCATTGTATGTAGATGCAAATCTACACGTCATAATTTAAACCAACCAAGCCCAATTGTGGATGACAAGTGGTTGGCATTCTTTTTTTAGTGGTGAATTTCAAAGATTGACATTTTGTCTACAAAACAACTTAGCGGCTAGTGTATGGTGTCGAGTGATTCAAGTTTGAGAAATTTTGACCACTTTTGTTAAATGGTGTGTAATTATTTTCCACGGTTATTCAGTACACAATACTCTATAGTACAAATTGAATCATATCTATCTTAATAGTTAATCAATAATAATAATAATAAAAGCATGTCAAAATGTCTTAGAAGAAATAATTGTGAGGATTGTAGGTCACTCTAAATAAACATATCATAATCGAAAGGAGTAGCTAAAATATAAAAAATTGACAACTTAATGTTTGGTATGGTGTAGGTAAGACAATTACTTATCAGGACAAGGATTTGTCACAATGAACGAAAATGACAGGAAGCTTGCCCGGTTAAGAGCGGCATTAGAGGCGAGGGGCGATGGAAAATGTTATTTCCCTTGCTATGATTGCAGAGGCTTGCAAAAAAGAAGAATTTTAATAACAACAACCCAAAGACATTGTAGGGAGAAGGGGCACGCCGAAGGGGGTTATGAATATCGTCCCTTGGTAAGAGGATTCAATATTTAATGTATTCTCTGTAATAATCAGTATGTCATGAATTTTAGTAATATTTCTTATCAAGATTTTTATATTTTCTATACACACTAAATTTTCTACGTTGTTTTTAAATATATAGATGACGCCCCGAAAATGTCAACCTCCAGAGAGTTATTTTCCAAGTACTATTAGAAATACTACTTTACAGGGAGATGAACTTCGAGATCAGAATATTGAAGTTGTTGATCAAGTTATTAATGATGATAGGGATGGAGATAGCATTAGTGATTCAAATCAGGAATATCAGATACATAGATTGATCCAAGACACATTTGCTCCAATGGATGAGGACAACCAGGATGATAGTCATGATGTTGATCCTCTACTCAATAAGTCACATCAACCTCTTTATGAAGGCTCAACAACAAATCTTTTATCTACTATATTGTTGTTGGTGAACCTGAAGGTTTTGAATGGTTTATCAAACACTTGTCTCACACAGATACTAAGGTATTTAATTTGTTAATTATTTATGCCTACATGTTCACAAATACTTAAAAGGTTCAATTTTTTCCTATATTGATATTGTTTTCTAATTTTTAAATTAGTATATTGGATGATATATTGATGATTAATATTGTTTACAATGACTTATTGTTTAGAATTTTTTAGATTGTTAGGTGATGTTCTATTACCGACGTCATATATTTTTCCACGCACATATCGAGAAATATCTGTGATTATGAAAGAAATTGGAATGGACTATCAGGTTATTGATGCATGTCCTAATGATCATATCATATATTATGGACAATATGAATTAGAAAATGAATGCCCACAATGTCAAATAAGTAGATATCGAACCTATAAAGCATCAAAGAAGGTGCCTTGCAAAGTTCTTTGTTATATTTTGATAATTCCACGTTTCCAGCGGTTGTTTAGGTGCCAAAGTATAGCATAGTTTATGCATTTCCATGCAAAGAACAGAAGTCAAGACGATGTTCTTCGAATGCCTGCAGATGGTTCTGCATTGAACTACATCGAAGAAAAGTGGCCAATTTTTAAAGAAGAACCTCGTAATATTAGGCTTTCGTTGGCAACTGATGGTGTCAATCCATTTGGAGAGCTTCGTTCTACGTACTCAGTGTGGCTTGTTTTTGTTATAAACAATAACCTTCCTCCTTGGATGTCGATCAAGAGACAGCACACAATGTTGGAAATGATTTTTCCAGGTATTTAATTATCTTTTATTTTCTTTAAAGTATGACAAAATATTTCATTTCTTTGTTTCGTGCATGGTAATTATTTATTTTATATATCACGACATCTAGATCATAATTATAATTAATCATGCAGTATGTTGAACCAATTAGGTAGGTACTAGGTTAAAGATATGAACGTATATATTGAGCCTCTCATCGATGAGTTGTTGAAGTTATGGGCTAGTGTCACTATGTATGACATCTCTAGACCAATAGGGAAAAAATGATTTCAATTCCATGGAATACTATCATGGACAATTCATGATGCTCACGGGTTAACACATTTTTGTGGTATATTGTTACTTTATTTTGTGATTTAATATTATATATATTTATTGAAAAAATCATGCATTATTTTAAATTGTAACTCTAATTTGACACTACATTTATTCATATATCTTGTAGGTCTTCAAACAAATGGTAAATTTGCATTCCTGGTTTGTGGTCCGAGGATAAAATCTCATCGTTTAAGGAGTTTAGCAAAGGAAGTGTTTGATGAGTATAGGCACTTTCTGCCTAAGAACCATAATTATCGAACTACAGACAAAGAAAATTTCAATGGTAAAGAAGAAAATGGAAAAAAACCACGAAGAATGACACCTCGCCTATGGAAGTTGGCATATATTAGAAATCGTCAAGGTACGTAAATTATTTATGTATGACCTTTTATATAAATCTTTGGTTAATTTCATTGGTATTAATTTCATTTTGTCCCATTAATTAGTGTTAATTTCAATTTGTTGATGTTTCATGAATGTCGTTAAGGCACGAATGGGCTTCCACGAGGAATGAAAAGTTACCCGATGCAATTCAATAGATTTCCATACTACAAGCACCTACAAATAGTTCATTTGTTTGATACAATGCATATCGAGAAGAACATAATAGAATTGTTATGGTGAATATTAAATGGAAGGACTGACAAAGAGAGAATTGGAAAGATTTGTTGTGACATCCAGGAAGCTAACCACGCATTGCAAAGTGTTATTATTAATTCTAATGGCGATGGTCATGAACAAAATACTAGTCTTCCTTGGTTATTGACGGAGAAACATAGCAATATTGTAAAAGATGTCATTCAAAAAATTAGGTTTCTGAAGGATTTTTCGTCGAACATACAAAATATATTAACTAAAAAATGTAATTTTGGTGGGGTTAAAACACATGACTAGCATACATTCATTAAGGTAATTAGTAGGTTTATAATATATTTCCTTATTGGTATGCATTTTTTGGAAACAAATAATAATTATTTGTTTTTTGTTACAGTATGTTCGACCTTTATCTCTCCTAGACGACTTTGAAAACAACATAAAACAAAGTATTTATGTACTTGGAAAATACATGAGGTAAGTATTGTTTTATAAGGAAAATGTACTTCTTATGTGATTTGTAGCGAAACTTATTGACATATTGTCTTTTATCTGCAAATTTATGTATGCCTTGATATTATTTTATTGCATCGACATTTGTAGGTGGATATCATCAAAAGAAATCCATAAAGAAGATATAAGGTGTTGGAAGAGAGAAATTCCCCGACTAATGTGTCAAATGCAACAGTATCTACCTCCAGCATTTTTCAATGCACAAGAACACTACCTTATGCAGCAAGTTGAGGATTGAATTATGTGGACCAGTACACACAAGGTCAATGTGGATGGTGGAGAGGCAGTTGAAGTCACTGAAGGATTTTGTTAGACAAAGAGCATGTCCAGAGGGTTCTATGGTTGAAGGATATATGGTATATCAATGCATGGTGTATATTAGTCAATATCTACCTAAATTAGCAGAAAATATGAATGTGCCTCGCATTTGGCATCTCGACTCCATCAACAAATTTGAAGGGGAGGCCTTATTGGGNTGAGGACTATGAAAGGTAATTATTAGATGTTGACGTAGATTTAATATATTACACATTTATTAAATTATTCCTTTATTAACAATAACTAATTAATGATATTAAATTGGTATGCTATCATATAGTTGCTCGAGAGTGGGATGCTTTACATTTATACATTGCAAACAACCTTGATTGGATGGAGCATTCGATAGAATATACTGAAGAATACTTTGGTAGGTTATCATGGGAAGGGGTGAGTAAGATGATTAAAATAGCGCATCGTCATCGAGATCAATTTCCTGATATTACATCAAGGGAAGTTGATTTAACCTTTGGTTTAAAAGATAAACAGGCAAGTTAAATTTTTTACCCACATTTTCCTAGTTTTTTCCCAATTTTTCAATGTATTTGGTTTGTTTAATTATTGAAATATTTATTTAGTAAGTCCTATATGAGGATTATTAATTGGCAATTTATTTTTTACTTGTTGTCCATGTTGCAGTTGAAACATCACAAGGTTATGTGGTGTAATGGTCATAAATTTTGTATCAAAATGTTGGATGATAAGATGAAAACCTTGGATTGTGGGATAGTTGTAGTGTTTAAGGTCACCAACATTTCCTCTAGAAGTGACAGAAATCTGGAAGAAACTGAGAATATGTACTATGGCCATTTGTAGGATATAATTGAGTGTGATTTTAATTCCTTTAAAATAGTTTTGTTTGAGGTTAAATGGTACAGGCTACGGATGCATGAACGTGATCCTGAAAGAAATGTTATTGAGCATGATAATGGATTTACCATGGTTAATACAAGGGCATTTGAACTGGGTACAGAGCCTTATGTTCTTCCAAGTCAATGTGAGCAAGTATTTCACTCAGAGGTACCTGGTAAAGTAGGTTGGTCATACGTTGTTAGATATGATCCAAGAGGAAGACCATTAAAGTACAATCATGTAGTCAAGGATGAAGATAATAATGAGGAAGAAGATCATGATTATGCAGATCAAGAGAAAGTGGCTCATGTAGTCGATGTGTCAGACGAAGAAGTTGAAGAAGTTGATCATCCAAATGTAGGAGACGACGATCTCATTGATGATATCGATAACTATAGTAGCGAAAATGAAGTTGATGATGATGTTGATAGGAATGAGCCTTTCACCAATATTGATTCTAAACCATATCCTGGTACAGATGTTGAGTTGGATGAAGAAGAAGATGACTGATATTTAA
>JASDQU010437264.1:108303-123661 GCA_032191745.1 Picea mariana | reverse complement strand
TGTCTACCTCCATTGTTGTCCTTGGTTGATTGGATCCTTTCGGTTCTCTTACAGTTGTCTGCATTTTGTATTGGTATTATAGCAATGGAAAAACAAATTGATTCATGTCTGCATTTTGTATTGGTATTCTGGCAATGGAAAAACGAATCAATTCATGTCTGCATTTTGTATTGGTATTCTGGCAATGGAAAAATGAATTGATTCATGTCTACATTTTGTATGGAAAAACGAATTGATTCATGTCTGCATTTTGTATTGGTATCTGTCAATGGAAAAACAAATTGATGCATGTCTGCATTTTGTATTGGTATTCTGGAAATGGAAACACGGATTGATTCATGTCTGCATTTTGTATTGGTATTCTGTCAATGGAAAAATGAATTGATTCATGTTTGTATTTTGTATTGGTATTCTGGCAATGGAAAAACGAATTGATTAATGTCTGCATTTTTATGGGTATTCGGGCAATGGAAAAACGAATTGATTCATGTCTGCATTTTGTATTGGTATACTAGGCGAATGAAAATGATTTTATAACTCCTTGTTGTTACCACGATTATAGTTCCTTGTGTTCTGCGTTTTGCTTTGAATTATAACTCTGCATCCCTACTGTTGCCACAATTTATCACCATGAATTTAATACTCAAACTTTTATTCCCACTATTTGACTTTCACGGATTTTTAATTACACAGGTTTTCACCAGACTTAATGCCCACGATTTGTTGCTCCCAACCGTTTGCTGAGTGGTCGTTAACACCCACGATTTTTGCTTGAAAACGTTGATTGTGTTGCAGTTGAATTCACCCACGAATTTAGCCTTTTAAATCATAAATTCATTTGTCAGAATGACCACGGTTTTGGTAAATAAAAATTGACTGTGTGCTTGTTGAATTCACCCACGAATTTAGCCTTTTAAATCATAAATTCACTTGCCAGAATGACCACGGTTTTGGTAAATAAAAATTGATTGTGTGCGTGTTGAATTTGCCCCCCTTTTTTTTTCTATTCAATTCATAACTGACTTGCAGTAATGACCACGATTTCGCCTTCAAACTGTGACTACGTTTTTGCTAATTTTTCCACAATGAATTAAATGGATAACAATTAGTTAAATGCCCTACTATTGCCAAATTCATTGCTATGTAATGGTCACATTAATTGCCTTGATTTTTGCCAGCAAATAAAATGGATAATAGTTAGTTAAATGCCTTGTTATTGCTAGATTCATTGCTATGTAATGGTCACATTAATTGCCTTGATTTTTGCCAGCAAATAAAATGGATAATAGTTAGTTAAATGCCTTGTTGTTGCTAGATTCATTGTTATGTAATGGTCATATTAATTTCCAGAACAATTGCTACAACAATGTAAATGGCCAACAGATTCATTCTTTGGATTAAATGCCACGGCGAGGTAAATCTTAACTAACACCTTAAATGCCTTGTTATTGCTATATTACTTGTTCTGAAAAAAGTCATGTAAACTACCGTGTTAATGCACTTTTAATTGTTGTGTTAATGGTCATGTAATTGCCTTGTTATTTCTATATTAATTGTTAAGTAACCGCTATGTTAATTTCCTCGCTAAATTGCTCCAGCCCTGCTAATAGTTAGTAGTTTCCTTCTAATATTATTAGACAACTAGTATTGTTAGTTCGATCAATATAACTAGACTACATGCTGAGATTTAATCGTTCATAAGTGTTATAATGATAGCTTTCTACTTTAAGATTGTTAATGTTGTTACTTAAGTTAATGACTAGTTGTAACTTAGATGTGCCCCGTCTAGAATGGTGACTCATGTTAAAAGCGATTGTAATCATTGACAAGATTAGACTGGGTGATTGGTTGGGTGAGGACGATGTCGTGTATTAGCTTGTGACATCCCATGTCTTCGTCCTCTAACGTTTCATCGACCAGTTGTTGGGGTATGGGTGTGGTTTTCCTCTCAGTATTCGGTTTCTAGCACATTGGATTATCTAGATTCCTTGGTCCAGATGGGATCTGTTGCATCAAGGTTATTGACGCATCTATCACCTGGGAACAACATGATTCCTGATGAGGGAATCATGGCACGCCCTAGGGGATAGCAGCGAACGAGATCTCGGCCAGCGTTGGTGCTTTGTGTGAGTGCCGACGAGCGTGCAAGTTGCTCTTTGCGCAAGGGATGAACACCTTCGGGCGCTAGGTCCGCGCGCCTTGAGGTTCTAGTCTTTGTTCGTCTAGGTTGTGATGTCGGGATGGGGATGTTGTCCCTTAGCTTGTAGGCGTGGTCGTGTTTGCGTCGGACAGGTAGTCGCCCTCCTTATTATTTTGCGCACGTTTGTCAGTTGTCTTTGTGCCTGTGTGTGGTGTCATAGTAACCTGTTGCCTGGACTGCGTGCTTGCATTCATAGTCAGTGGTGTGGATAAAATGTTTTCATCGTCACCTTCTTGCCTCTTAACTATTAAAAACAAAAAACAAAAAAACTTCACTTTTGCTTCGCTTGTTGTCATAACGATGGGGAAGTTACACTATGTGATACCAAATAAGTGCACTGTGCAAACTGTGTAAGGCTTGCAAGGCTAAGTGCAAGTTATTGTGTGGTTAATATAGAAAGCTAAGTGTTGTAACACATGGAAGAAGGATCTAGCGAGCTGCACAGATCTTTTGTCCTATGCGAAGAAGGGTTTTGGAGGTTCTGTGCTTGTAACAACTTGAAGACGATAATAAAGAAGAAGATCTTGTGGATGTAGCCCCCTGTGGGGGGGTGAACCACGTAAATCTGCTACTATGGTTAAGTGTTGAAATACTGTAGATCTGAGTGTACACCGCGAGGCTCTATGTTGTCTGCAAAGTATAATAAGGGTTGAATATTGATGAATGATCTATGCTAAGTGCTTGCTAAGCGATATAATCACAGATCTGTGTCCCAGCTAGGTTGTAGACACTTGAGTCCTACAACCACCCCTGCCTCTACCTCGGGTGAGACTTCATCTGCTTCGCAAGTGTTGTCGAAAGGGTCGATAGTTAGGGTTTTTTTGGTGCGTTGTTGTAGCGTTGAACCCCGGGTCTTCCCCTGTGCCAATAGGAGGTTGGAAACGGCCACCAACAGTAGGTGAGAAACATTTGGGACAATCACGGTGGACCCACAGGCCATATCACCCATAACTTTGCAAAACAAGGAGAGAGTTTAATAGGCAAGAGAGACTATGAATAGAGGAGCAGAGGTCCCTCACGACCAAGAAATAACACCCAGAACACGCAGGGCATAACCCTTGTGGTTTTCCCCAATAAACCAGGGTAATGTTGATATACAAACAGAGCGATGAAATAGCCATCAACCTCAAAGCAAGCCCCTTGGCCATAGCCATCAACCAAATAATCAGACACCAATAGTATAACGAGCCCATACCCATGTGAAACAATATATAGTGACACCAGGTGGGTTGAGATTAAATCCAACAACCCATAACAACAATGCGACCGGGTGAGGTGACAAGAACTGTGTGAAGACAACTGGTCAAGTCTAGACCGAATGAACCCTCCAAAAAAAACATAAGGACAACAGAGAACCTTCATGGCTTCTGCCACTCAAAATAATTAATTAAACTGTGACTTCAACCATTGTTTTCCATTTGCAACGAAAACCACACAACAACCATTCCATAGAAACATCACACTTTTACATATTTTCCAGTCTAAAAAAAAACATAGACCCATACATCACCGAGCCAATATGTATTTCATAATCAGAGCGGGTTCATAGATGGCGAAAAGACATATCTGTAACCAAAAAAAAGCCTTAAAAATGTGATCTTGGTCGGGCAATTCTTCCTCTGCTTGAAAATCGGAGCTTAACCACAGCGGAACACAATTGAACAATAGCCAAGGCTAGGGTGATGATCAATGGAAGGGTTATGGAGTGACATGCAGTAAATGCACGTTGCCTCCATCCTCCACTCATTCAATTCCTTAGTACACGCTAGCCAACCTTCCATTAATCCACTTAATTAATCTATGCATCGAACTTAACATCCATCACTTGTCAAATGCGCCACCCCATACCACATTTAACCATTTCCAACTAAACCATAGCGCATATAACTCAATAAATTGTATAGCCATTAACTTTTTTAGCTAGGAATAACAACACTCCTTTTAATTTCATTTCAATATAATGTAGCATAGCATAGCATGGTATAGGATAGCCTTTTCCATTAGATTTGTTCCATATTTCTTTTATCCTTTTCCATGACTAACACATGTTTTGTGCAGGTGTAACATATAATAGATCATGGCGCAATAAAAATAACAATTCACATAAGCCCTTGTGACATGGAAATGAGAGTTTAAAGTAAATACATTAACACATAGCATGAATTTTCCATCACCCATTTGTTGCGGATATAACCAACATTTGAACATCAATCATGCTCTAACCTGTAAGCAGTGTCGAACAACAACATAACAACAGATTTGATCCTCCAATATACAAGGGGGTCCCACCTACTAGTATTATAGATATATCGTTAGCTTATAATAATAGGCCTTAGCAATACTTTGCAGGCAACAAAAAAAACTCGTTTCGATTTCAATCGTCAACAATCCACACATCCTATTTATTGCATCCAAGCCAACATATGAGAAAGGTAATATTTTCATTATGTTTTGATAAAGCTAGTTGCATATTTTTATGTCTTATTTGATGCACATGTAATGTATTGTAACATTTTGTTTCAATTATCTAATTATTATTATGTATTGTTTTGCAGATATTGACACTTATATTGGGGATGAGCCTCCCCAACAGGATGAGGATATAGAGGAGGCAGCGAAGCAGCCTCCAATACATAGACCCAGCTTTCCATGTAGGCCAAATCAGAGAGTCCGGACAAAGGTGGTGGATCGCCTATGTGGTATGATGATTAGGCGTGGAGTGGTACCCGCACCGATTTGAGATATATGACATGTAACATAGCTATATATGGGTTCTTTTAAAAGTTTTCAATTTTTTCTAAAAAATATACAAATAATTAGAAATCTAAACATTTCATAATTAGATTTATAAGAATTAGTAAAATTGGCAAAGGTTTCTATGCCTTTAGATAAGTATGGATCCTTAAAATTTTCCTTAATTGTGACTAGGCTCTAGAAAAATACTCTTTTAGAATTTCCATTTCCTTCCTATATTGACACTTATTTCAAGGAGAATGTAAAAAAAATGATTAATACAAGTTTATGTGTTTAGAAAACTAAAGGATGGAGTGGAATAGGTGAAGACCATGATAGTCGTACTAGTTAAAGTTGGGAATACCATCGAAGTTGGTAACGTCAACACCACAAGTGTGATTCCAAAACTCATAGATGTTGCAAGAAGTTATTTTGTTGGAATTTTCCTTAGAAGTTCCATAAAAGTAAGTATATATTTATTTTAATTTGATTTTTTGATATCATCATTTTTTTAAAATAAAATATACTCTATAATAAATCTTTACTATTGGGTCGTCATGGTGTAGAGCATTCGGTGAGGGAGTGCACTATTAAGGCACTCTGTAAGTGAAGTCACCAGTTTGAAACCCGTGGGGACACCTCAAATCCAGTCATGTTAAGGGTTGGTGCGGTCCAAGCTGGGTGCGATCCGTGGGTGATTTTTACGGCTTAGATGCCCTTGGCTCGTGGCATCTCAACCACAAGCCAATCCCACAAGTCATGGGTATTTAAATAACAAAAAAAAAATTACTATTGTATTATTTGAATACGTCATCGAGTTTGTGATATCTCAATTAATGATTAGTAATTCAAAGGTTAACATAAACATTTGTTAATTGTAGATTTCCTTTCAAGGATTATCCACATAAGTTCATCTTAGAAATTCTTAGTCAGCATAGGACAACTATGAGGCAACAACATGATGAAGTGGACGCAAGTCAATCACAAGTGGAAAGTCTACAGGAGCAGTTTGCATAAAATCCCATCGCAATTGAAGCAACTCCTTCAACCACTGTATCCTCCCGTCTAGTGAAGTGTCCTCTGCTGGACATGAACATGCAAACTCGAGACTCAAACAAAGAAGAGAAGGACCCTCCAGATCAACACCAACCAGATATTTAATGTGCTTCAAATATATTTGTATCATGGGCATCTTTTTTAGAATATCCACAACCACTTTTTGTAATGTAATCCCTCCTATTCGAGAGCGGCCTTATAGTAGGATAGATATGACTAGTTGAGTACTGGACAAGCAATTATTGCCTTGCATGTGGGCATATTTTGGCTTAGTTTGTAACTCCAAGTGTGCTTCAGCCGCAATCTATTTTATGAATATAATATCCACCAGTTATTGTTAAAAAAAAAAAACAGAAACATATGTTAAATACAATACAACATAAATTTTCTATAATAAACAATAAATATGACAATAAACATATATCAAAACCACATTTTATGCTTGTACTATTTAATGTATTTTTCAATATGGTGGTTGTAAATGGTTGTTAACTTTTCATATCTTACATTATAATATGAAGGAAAAAAACATAATTGGCCAATTATAGATACCCATAATAAAATGACACATCCAGAATATAAATGTCGAAACAAAACATTTACATATCACTCTTCGTTGTCATCACCCTTATCATCTTCCTCGCTTGGAATTATAACATTTTTGTTCTTAAAAATATGTTTTGATCTCATATCATGTTTCGGTACAACCCATGAATCCCCATCCAACACATCTAGGTAAAACAACACTCGGTTGCAGTGTTTTGGGAAAACACAAGACTCCCCAGTTTCAACCCACATTTTTTTAGAGTTCATACATATTAGCCCACTGTCACGATCTTCCTTTTACATTTCTTCGCCTGAAGGTATCCCACCACTTGCAACTAAAAGTAACACATTGAAAAGATGAGAAGTCCACTTGCATGATCTCTTGTATCTTTCTAATGTAACCTAACATCCCCTCTATTAGGTTTTGATCAAGGTGGCTAGCATGACTAGATTGGTCGAACTCGACCTCCACTCCACAATCTTGTTTGATATGTCCATCATCAACACTATTAGTGCAAAAATGATGTCCATATTCCCACATAGATGGGAACAAATTCAAGCCTCGAGGGTTAGCACAATTGGTCTAGAGCTAGACGTGAGTTTTCATGCTTGTTGTTGGTCATGAGTTTGACTCTCTTGATTCCTCTGGGACGAGGGCCTGTAATTAGGACCGACGGTTTACCCCATTTACCATCCACAAAATGTGGGGAAGTACTCGGTGGTTTTCTCGTGCTTTCTTCCATACGAAAAAAATAAAAAACAAAATATGGGAACTAATGCACTTGTAAAAATGCAAAAAAAGGATGGTGTCACATGTCTAGTAACTCGAGCCTTAATAAAAATATAATACATGTTACATTTCAAATGTGAAATATTATAAATTGAATTTGGTACTCATAGAGGTTATCACAAATTTGTTGCACCCGATCCTTATGTTTAGTGCATCCAGGTCTTCTCCACGTGGGTTACGACCTGACATGGCATATCTCTTTGTAATCTAGTTAGCCACCCAACTATTGGGACATATTTTTCACATATTTTATTTTAAATGATCGGAATAAGAGATGCTTCTCCCATTCAACCATCTGAATGCTTTCCTGTCACTATCCCATTTCCTTCTTTTCTCTTCATACAATGTGACTCATGGTCACATTGCCTCCGTGTTGTAAATAATGAATTTATTGATGGCATCAATTTCTAAATTCACCAATGTATACGAGAATTCAAAAAGAATAGTATGATATCAAATATATATTATTGACTTTGGTGTAAATAGCTCCTCTGTACAAATTTGACAATGTATAAGTGACTTACTCTTTATCATGCTCTTTTTTATATTCATTTGGAGTATCTCCCCTTCCCTTTTGTCCTCATCTCATTGGGCATCCCAAACCATTTCCCTTGGTGTGCCATCAATTTGCTTGATGTATTCATTAGCATAATAGAATGACTCGTATACTATGTACCCCTCCACCATAGAGCCAACTAGTTTTTCCCTCTGTCAAACAAAGCCCTTCAATTTTTCCATGTACCTCTCTAAGAAGAACCTCCAACGACATGAGAGMATCCCAACTAATTCAACCCCATTAGGTAGGTGAATTAGAAGATGGGCTTACAAGTCCTTAAAACTCGTGGGTAATTCCTTCGTGAACATACAAACAATCTCAACTATCTTCCGATGCCAAACTCACTAGCCATATGAATCTCCTTTTATGTGATCCAATGTACGAATGAACACAATTTCGATATGGCATGCCACAGGTCCTAAGAGAATTCATGGTTCACACAACTATGCACGAGCAAAGGATAATGACACTACAAAATAAACACACACATCGATAATTTCATCTCCTCTGCTTTCTTTTCTTGGCCAATATCTCTTTTTAGTATTCGAAGCAATAACATCTCTCCTAACAACCAATGTGTCACTTTTATTCGATGATATGTGCCTCCATAAAGAAGATGAAACATTTTTGAAAATATGCATGGGATCTAGTAAGTGGCCAATATTAAGATACTCCCACTATGGAAACTCATAAAATACATATTTCCTTTTCATCCCAATGGGAAGTTTTCTCAAGATAGGTGTCAAAAAATTCAGGATCATCGAGCATAGGTTCCCAATTTGAATCAAACAATTATGCCATTTCCTTCTCCTTCTATGTGTCATTTGCTCTAATCCAATATGTCTGTGTCATTATTTCAAGTCTCTAGGTTCTCTCTGATTTACCATTGCAATCAAATGCAACTCTTCTATAAGGGTGGCCTTTTGGAAGGAGTACCCTCGAGTTGTCGTACACTGGATTTTGTAGGTGTTTGGACCATCCAACCTTTATAAAAGGTCCACAACATTTTTATCCATGATACCCTTTTGGTACAGTACCTGCGATGTTATTGTATACAAAGCACGTTAGTGTCAAAAAGATAGTTGCACCAAATGAAGTAGGTCAAATAACATTACAGATATAAACAAATAAATCAACATGCATACCAGAGAAAACTCCTAGTCCTGGATAATCATGATTGGTGTACACACATATGCCATACAACATAAAATACCTCTCCATTGGGATGGGTCTTCATACATCATATACATGTATCCCTTCCCATAATTGCTTAAATTCATAGATCTGTGGTTGGAGGTTGACAGCCATTCTCTTCACTTGTCTTATGCATGAGACTATAAGAGCCAACATAAGATGTTCATTCTGCACAGACAACCATGGGGGTATATTGTTATTTACTACTACCACTAGCCAAACATAATATTTGGTGTTTTGGAGGGAATATGGGTTAAGTCCATCCATGGATATGCTCAATCATTGGCTTCGTACTTCATCCTTGAATTTATCGGGCCATGTGTCCTCTATATGCTTCATGGCTATTGAATTTTCTAGGATTCTCATAACTTTTTGCTCAGTTCTATGTGAGGCATACCACCCTTGTAACATGACTAATTGTTTTCAATGAAAGAGCCTTTGAATCCTTGGAATTATAGACACGTGCCTCAATATCTTATGAGGAGCACCATGTGCCTTACCCTTGTTTTTATTTTTATTTTTGGTACCTGCCATGCCCACATTCTCTACATATCTCTTTTTTCTCCATATTCATTTCTGTATAGAATATAATCATTCAGAAACGAGTGGTATGATATGTACTCAACACCCAACATTTTCAACATTTTATTTTCCTTTGCACAATGATCATGCAATAAATTATCTCTCTGAGTGTCTTATCTTTGAGTAACCTAGTATTAGTGGGCAACAAAAATGTACATTGTCATTAAGCATGCATAAAATCAACCATTTTATTCCTTCATTGTGTGACAAGATTCCTAAAAAATTAGTGAACTTAATGGTTAGTTATCTCAAAATTGCCAATAAACACACATCTAACATATCATACATTGCTTTCAAGTTATACAATAACATTAYTGTCCCTAGATGGGTAGACCTTGGGCCCTCTCGACCAAAGAGAGGGGTGTTGGAAGCAGATTTCAGGGTTTCAAAGAAGGTATCGATGACATCAACATCTTCCCCTAGTTCCTTTTGTTGGAATGCATGTAACAACATTCCATCCATGGCTTGTGTATCCTGTAAGAAATCATCCATACCAACCTCTATATCATTGCCTTCATCCCCAACATGCGAAGAACTAGTGTTATTGTACAGGTTTTGAATTGGTGACTTATGATGTAGTGGGTATTGAATAGGTGGTTGATTCAACTATGCTCGATATGCTTCCTCTCCAAGCTATGCTTGTTTAATAGCATACTTGTGACTTGACAACGTAGTGAGGTGCAATGGTAGATATGTCACTCGTCATCAAAATCCTAATTGTAAAAATATTGAACACTACATCGATAATATTAGTAACATGATGCATTTACTATATGTTCAAACATTACACCAAACATTTATGAGAAACATGGAATTTTTTTCCTATTAATAAACATGCAACCAACCACTTTATAAAACAAATGTCGAATTAAGAAATAAATTTATATTGGTTCCATTGAAAATCCAAAAATACAATTATTCAATCATCTTTTTCTTACGCCCCAAGGTATGTCATAAAAGAGATCCAATTCACAATGTAATATCGTTGACCTAGGCTAGTTGTTGGAAGATGGCATGTTACAATTGGTAGGGTAAAGCATCTGTCAATTTTCATCAAACATATGCATGTGGTATCTTTCTTCTAATAAGAGCTTGCGACATTTTAGGACTACTCGAATATCTTGCGCATCCAAATTCAATCTTGAATCATGATCCTGCAAAACTCAATGAACAATTATTCAACTACACATGCATACATAACATAAATTCAATGAGATAAATGAATCATAAATAAAATATAGACTTACTGCAATCGACGGGGGATAACTTGAAGCATTTGCAACGTTATGAATGAGCTGAAATATGAAGAATTGGCCATTTGATATTATCTCACTTTTTTGCATTTGATCCAAAACCATCATCTTGGGAAACATAGAACAATCTAACTTCAAATAGAATTTCGAATGACTTTTCAAAGCTAATGGTTCACCTAATTATATTATGACACCCTAGTGAGTTTGTATGTACAAAACACACCGGTGCGCTAAATCATGAGAGGCACCGAAGAGTGTCCTTCGTTATTGCCTTCACAAAATTTAAATGTGGATGTTTTCATTTGCATTTTGTGAATTAATTTTTGTGTCAATGCCCTTTCACTTAAACACCACACTGATGCTATATAAATTGTATAGCACACCGATTAAGTAAGTTAAGAAAATATGCACGTTTATCATCAACGTGCTGAAATATAGAACAAAAAAATGAGTGGGCATTCTAGTCGTTATTACCTCCACAAAATTTAAATGCAAATGTTTGCATTTGGATTTTGTAGATTAAATTGTTTGTCGGTACGTTTTTACATAAACACCGCACAAATTCATTATAGACTGTATAGCGCACCGAGAAAGTAAGTTATGAAAATAAAAAAAACAATGCTCACATTTATCATCAATGCGCCAAAATATGCAATGAAAAAATGAACATGAATTTCATTTTTTCTAAATGTATATGTGTTTATAAATGAAAATCCTATTCATCATTTCATTCGTTTGCCAAAATTTAGACGGGGGATTTGTGCAAGAGAGATTTACTAGCAAAGACTTTGGAGTAGGTGGATTTTTTTGAAAAACCAAATTTGAAAGGGATCACCATAGGTCACATACAAATCTACAGAGGAGAAATTTCAGGTATGTGATTTCATTCTATTAATCATCTTAATCTTTCCCCTATTTGATTCAAGCAATTTTCATTGCATTCTCAAAAAAATAAAAGAGTTTTATAGTTACCTTCCTTGTTGTTTCTCTTGCTTACCCTCTCTATATTTCACAATGATAACTTTTTTCAAGCAATATATTTTTATTGGGTTTCTTTATTTATATATGGGGTGTTTAGTATCTAATGCAATGGGACCACTCATTACATTGGATCCCAAAATGACCTATTGTTGTCGGATTTTTTCTAAACGCCTTTGTGGTTAGCTATGCGCATTGTACAGGGATAGAACATCGTTGGGTTATTCATGTCAACAACATCGTTAAATATAAAATGTAAATAACAAATCTTTAAAACATTTTCACGGTTAGTAGTGTGCATCGTACATGGATAGAGAACTAGTGCACATGTTCATGTCAACAACGCCGTTGAGTTTAAAATGGAATTAATATTGCTTTTAATATCAAAATTGTCATGTTTTAAATTTGGTCACGGGTCGACGGTGCACAATAAACAATACTTAAGCACCGATGCTTGTCTTAATTTACAAAGCACCATGAGAATACAACAATTTGCAAACAAACATTTTATATTTCACGAAGTCACTGTTATCGTATATTGGTGCGTACCAATTAATTTTACGCACCGATATCTTATTTTGTAAAAAAAAAATGTAATTTTTATATTTGATGATTCTTGACTTTTCTTTTTTCAGGGAGATTATGAAAATTCCAAGGGACAATCAAAGGGAAAACCAATACATACTGGTAGGGTTGTCCAAAAAAGTGTAGAAAGAGATGGTAAAACAATTAAACATCATCGTATCACACGAGGAGCCATCCCAACAACAACATGCATCAGAGGTATGTAATCATTATTATTAATTTTTTTGTACATCGAATTTAATTATCGCATGAAATATATATTTTCAATTTTTTGTTGCAGAAAAGAAAAAGAGAAATGGAACCCATTCAACACATAAGACACGACGACAAAGAATAAAAGGGTTGATGGTGAACTTTGTGAGTACTTACCTTTTTTTCCTTACTTAAGATTTCATGTTTGTTGTGATATTTATATTTAAATAATCATTTACACTTGTCCATGGATGTCTTCTAGTAGGTGCTAACATACAAAGAGGAGAGACCTAATGAATTGATAGACATTGGGTTGAGTATGGGTTGTGAGTATATGATGGTGACGATGGTTAACATCCACCGAGGCTAAGATTGGTCTCAGTATCAAGGTTTAATTGAATAATTTGTAAGTAGTTATGTTGTTTAACTTCCCTTGTTTTATAATTAATGCAAGAACAAGAAACCTTTATATTAATTATATCGATAGTGCTTTGTCATGGCGTATTAAACATGCAATAAACAAAGTATGTAATGCAACCAATATAATAAATTTTGAGATAAGGCATTGTTATCACCCCATTCCTAGGGATAACTAAGGAGATGAGTTCTTGAGAGGCCTGCAGGTTGCAGGCATGAATTATCGAGAGGCAGATGAGCAGGAAAAGCCTATTCACCCACCACACATCACCATTTGGTTGATGGTAGCAACATCCACCACACCAGCTTGGCCCACAAAGGATAGTAGGTCTTGCTTCATGAAGTAACATGTCTTGTGTTGTGGTAAGTGTTGTTTATATTATTTGAAGCACTTGAACATGTTGCAAAGGGTCCTTCCTTTATTTTGAAAACGTTTGCTTGGAAATTATGCATTTTTCCTCGTTTCACCTTGGTGATTGACATGTTGTCCTGGTAAGTGGGTTACCCTCGAGAAAATGGTTGTTACTAGGGGATCTCATTGAAGGGTCACCATACCCTTCCCGCACATACTTATCACTTTGCATTACTTCTTCCCTTTCATTTTCTCATCTTCTAGGTTTTCGGGTATATTGACCCAAGAAGGGCTTGTACCTCATTTCATGGGAAGAAGGGGTTGAAGGCCCAAAGACTTGTAACTAGAAAAAAGATAAAATTGAAATATTAATCCTCCATATTCTTGTTAGAAAAACAGGACCGAGGAGCAATAAAATAAAACAAATGCGGAAACAAAACACAGAAGATACACAATACAAGAGAGACACATATTTACGTGGTTCACCCAGTGTGGGCTACGTCCACCAGAGAAATTGCCAGGTCCTTCCTTTATTATTATCCAGCAAATGAAGGGATACAATCAAAAGCAAAACCCAATGTAACTTCCTCTTCTTTCTCTCACAGTCTCCTCTCTCAGAATATAATATTTACCCTCATACATAGTCGCAATACATTTCCCTCATAAAAGAGGGTTGCCTTCTAGGGCAAAAAACCCTAACATTATTTCTACCGTTAGATATGCGACCTTATAATGAACGGTCCAGATTTA
Organism: Picea mariana; assembly: GCA_032191745.1. Taxonomy (NCBI): domain Eukaryota; kingdom Viridiplantae; phylum Streptophyta; class Pinopsida; order Pinales; family Pinaceae; genus Picea; species Picea mariana. The sequence continues at coordinate 109,477 of JASDQU010437264.1, read as the reverse complement.
CAATGATATTACAATATACTTTTACAAGGCAGTTTTTCCTTCTGGGGCTTCGCCCCCGAACCCCCGCTTGTCCCCAAACCCCCCAGCCGAGGGGATAGCCCCCCCGAACCCCACAGAGGAGGTACCCCCCCTCTGCACTCCCCCGCATGGAAGAGTGTACATACTTCTAGAGTGTAAATACTTCATGGGGTATAAACACGACTGAAAGTAAAAGACCTCTGAATCAGGAAGATAATCAGACTCCACAACCAACAATCTCCCACTTGGAGACTGATCTCAACAACTCCACTGTTGTTGTATATGTTGGAATCTGGACCTTCTTGGACCTGGGGAATTTCTCATCTTCATCTTCATTCTTGAAGACCAACTGAAACTAAACATGAACTCAATTTCTCTCTAGTTACTCCCTTTGTTAACATATCTGCAGGATTTTGGCTAGTGTGTATCTTTTCCAACTTCAATCTTCCAAGGCGGATCGTATGAAGTGGTACCTCAACTGTATAAGCTTAGTCTTCGAATGGAAGGTTGAGTTCTTTGCAAGATGAATTGCACTCTCACTGTCACAGTACAACCTGTTATTCTCCTCCATAAACCTTTGTAACCAAATCATCTCTTTACTAGCCTCTGTAGCAGCAACATACTTTGCCTCTGTTGTTGAAAGTGCAACAACCTTTTGTAGTTTCGAAATCCAACTTACGGTTGTTCCACCTATAGTAAAAACATACCCTGTGGTGCTCCTCATGTTGTCTTTATCACTTGCCATATCTAAATCAACATACCCTTGTAGGAAAGTGTCTGTACCTCCAAAACATAATGCATGAGTAGTAGTACCTCTCAAGTATCTGAGAATCCACTTTACTGCCTCCCAATGTTCTTTATCTGGATTGTTCATATATTTGCTCACAACTCCCACTGCATGTGCAATATCTGGTCTTATGCAAACCATTGCATACATCAAGCTGCCAACTGCTGATGAATAAGGGACCCTGGACATGTATTCTATCTCCTCCTGTGTCTTGGGACACATTTCCTTAGTTAATTTGAAATGGTCGGCCAAAGGTGTACTAAATAGTTTTTCATCCTGCATTCTAAACCTCTCCAACACCTTCTCTGTGTACTCACCCTGAGACAATGTCAATTTTCGATTTTTCCTATCTCTTGTTATTCTCATGCC
>JASDQU010437264.1:78306-96446 GCA_032191745.1 Picea mariana | reverse complement strand
AAAGGAACTTGAAATTGTATAAATGATAGAGATTTTGAATGTATTAATGTTGGCAGAAGTGCAAGGGCACCTTTTAGTTGTTTTTTGAACTCAATTGTAAATTTATGGAGCTGAATTGAATACATACGCAGAAGCTTTTGAAGTCTCTATTAAAAGATTCTAATGGTGGTGATATGAGTTTTGTCTCCTCTCATTGTATGCATTTCCTGTGTTCTTTAATTCCATTTGCATTTTCTTTTGTTTAAATTGGATAGTTAAAAGCTCAGAATTCATCTCATGATGCTCTCGGCTTAAGCGATTTAAACTATGTAATATTCTTCCTAACTAATTCAGAATTCATTTCAGTAATGCTCTGATGCAGTTACTTGTTTTATCCTTCCTCTTACACTCTGCATAAATACAATTTATAGCTCAGATTCATCGCCTCATTTAGCCTTTATCCTCTAGAGAGTTCTATCGACTAGTCATTGTTTTCATTCACTTTCAGAATTTCGATTCCATAGCCCTAAGTGTCCCTCTCCTTCATTGCCAACAAATTTATAAAAAAAAACCAAAACAAACTAAACCTAGCCATTGATTGCCAAAGAAATACCAAGTGACACAAGAGAGCCCTCTCTAAGTTGAGAAGGCTAGTGCCCAACTCTAAAGTTGGTTGAAACAGTTACCTCTGTCGTTTGTCTATCAGCCAAACAAAATTTACAGAGTATTAACACATTACAACTTGCGTACACCTCATAAGCTAGGGTTTGTCTAAAACTTTGAGATTTTTGTTGTCAACCCTCCTTTGCTACCTCAGACTTGCGTAACTTTAGATGTATCAATGAGTACCTGTAATAAAAATTTCACAAAAGAATAGATATTCAATGTGCTCAATAGGTGCTAATAAGAGACCCTTGCTCTCTTATTTATACTCTCTAAGTAGCTTCCTCTAGAGGTTATCTTCTAACTGTTTTACCCAACTTCCTTCTTTTAGGGTTAACTCACTTCTAACTACTTTGTCCACTTACGACCACTTTATCCACAAATAGTAATCTGACCACTTCTAGTTGCAACTAATTTATTTTTAATTATGTTCTTTTTGCAACAACTTAACTCATGATTAACTCCTAGTTACAACCACTTTGACTAGTAAACTTATTCTAGGAGCTTCGAGAATAAATTGACTTCTTTGACCTTCTAAGGGCTTTTAGATAACTCGTGAGGGTTTTCCAACTTCACTTAGCCATATCTCCTCAACCGTGAGGAACTGTGTAATGTACCACATATAACTGGAAATGACACAACATGTATTATCCATCTATAATAGTCTCACCTGCAAATTCACTGATCTTCATTACATTATTCCTCAAAGTAACTCAGGTTCCTTAACCACACTATTGGGGCTAACATAATTTTCTACCGGACTTGCTTCAAGGGTTGACAATAATGAAAACCAACCCAATTAATCAACAATCTCCCCCTTTGGCATTGATGGCAACACTCTAATACAACACTGAAGTCATATCACTCATGCTCACCCTATGAACATCGCTCCCCCTGAAATCATGCCTCTATGCTCTCTCTCCAAGCATCTAAATCTCTCTCCATGCATATGATGCATCTCTCCCCCTTTGACATCAATGGAAAAGGTAAATTCCCATCGGGGTTGCTCCCCTTACTGAACTATTCCTAGGGCTGCTCCCCCTGACTGAACTCTCCCTGAGATTGCTTCAACTGACTGAACTCTCCCTGAGACTGCTCCCACAAACTCAAATGTCCTCTTTATGGTACTTCCTCGTGTAAGTATAAGACATATAATAATAACATTCAAAATTCATAGTGGGGCAGAAACTATGCCAAGTTTTTGGCAAAGATACTCAAAAGCTTCGCTTGGAAGCAATTTTGTAAAGATGTCTGCAATATGTTCTTTGGTCCCAACATACTCAACTCGAATATTCTTCTTTGCAACTTGTTCCCGTAGAAAATAAAACTTGATTGGAATGTGCTTTGTCTTGGAGTGCATCACTAGATTCTTTGAGATACTGATGGTGCTTGTGTTATCACAATATATCGGAATGGGATCATCATACTCAACATGTATATCTGTCAATGATTGTTTCATCCATAGGACCTGTGTACAACATGTTGTTGTTGCTATATACTTTGCTTTGGTTGTAGACAATGATATTGATGATTGTTTCTTGCTTATACAAGATACTTAACACTCACCCAAGTAGAACACTGCTCTACTTGTACTTCTCTAGTCATTAATGCAACCTGCCCAATCTGCATCTGTGTAGGCAATAAGTGATAGATCCTTTCCTTTTGGATACCATAATCAAAACTCTTATGTGGCCTTGATATATCTGAATATTCTCTTTACTACTAGAACATGTGATTCCTTTGGTGTTGCTTGAAATCATGCCACCTGTCCAACTTTCTGCATTACATATGGTCTGATTGTTGTCACATAAAGTAAGTTTCCAATCATTTACTTATACTTCCTCTGATTTGTAGACTTTGAATCATCATATTTACTTAACTTACAATTGGTCTACATAGGAGTATTGACTGGCTTGTAATCTTCCATTTTGAACCTCTTTAGCATTTCTMTGATGTACTTGGTTTGAGAGATAAAAATGCCTCGGTTGCTTTGACATATCTAAAGACCCAAAAAGAAGGATAATTCACCAAGTAATGACATTTCGAACTCATTCTTCATATCCTTTGCAATTTTTTGTCTCATCCTRTCATCATCACTTCCAAAGATAATATCATCRACATAAACTTCAATTAAAAAAATATTATCTTGATTTACCTTGATGTAGAGGTTGTTGTCTCTGTTTCCTTTTTTGAACCCTTGTTGTTGTAAGTATTTKTCCAGTCTAGAATACCATGCTYTGGGGCTTGTTTGAGACCATACAAGGCCTTTTTCAACCTGCAAACATAATTTCCATTTTCTGACAACTGAAATCCTTCTGCTTGCTCAATGTAGATTTATTCTTCTAGATCCCCATTTAGGAAGGTTTATTTCACGTTCATCTAATACACTTTAATATTCTTGGAGTATGCATAAGCGAGGATGAATCTAAGTATGCATATATATATGCATATTCTTGGAGTATGCATATGCATATTCTTGGAGTATTCTGGAAACTAGGGAAAACGTCTCTTCAAAGTCGATACCTTCAACCTAAGCGTATCCTTTACATACCAAACTAGCTTTGTTCCTAGTAACCTATCCATCTTCATTCAATTTGTTTATGAAGACCCACTTTTGTGCCGATCACATTCATGTACCTTGGCCTTGGAACCAGTTCCCAAGTGTCATTCTTTTCTATCTCATCTAACTCTTCATCCATGGCTTTTATCCAAAATTCATCCTTGTTGGCTTCTTCAAAACTTCTTGGCTCAATCATAGATAAGAGTGTTAAGTGCAGTTGTTCTAGTAAATGAATTATTCTTCTAGTCTCAACTCCTGCATCTTTATTCCCGATAATTTGATCTGATGGATGATTCTTTTGTATTCGTCTGCTAGGTGTCTTTGGGGGTACTTGAAGATCTTGTTGTTCTTGTTCTTCTGCTTCTAAGTACTCTTCTTCACTTTCCTCTTCTACTACTTCTTCTTCCTTTGCTTCTTCTTTGTGAACCTTCTCCATTGAATCATTGTGTTCTTCCTTTATTCTTCATCCACTTGTCTCATCACATGTCATGTTGATGCTTTCCACAATTTTCTCGAGCCTTAGATTGAAGCATTTGTATGTTTTCCTTGTGCTTGAGTACCCAACACGTATGCCTTTGTCCACATGAGAATTGAACTTTTCCATTATGCCATATTCTCTTTTGATGTAGCATTTGTTTCCAATAACTCTGAAGTGCTTCACATTTTTTGGTCTTCCTTTCCATAGCTCGTAGGTATTTTTACCACTGTTGTTTTTTAGCATTCCTCTATTTTGAATGTGAACTACTGTATGCACTGCACGTGCCTAAAAAATGTCTGTCAAATTGGAATCCATTAACATAGTTCGAGCCATTCCCTGTACTGTCTTGTTCTTCCTCTCAACAACTCCATTCTGTTGTGGTGTCCTAGCAATGAAAAATTGCCTTTTTATCCCATGCTTACTACAGAAGTCCATAAATTGCTTTGAAGTAAACTCTCCTCCATTATCTAATCTCAAACATTTGATTTTCAAATCTATTTTATTTACAACCATCTACTTGTATACCTTGAAGTTCTCGAATGCTTTTGACTTCTTCTGGAGAAAACAAATTGCATTCATTCTTGTATAATAATCAACCAATAACATAAAATACTGCTCACCTTTCAAACCCTTTGTTATAGTTGGTCAAACTAGATCAATATGCACAATTTACAACGGCTTTGTTGTGGAGTATTCCTTTGATTTGAAACTGGTCTTGGTTTTCTTTCCTTGTTGACAATGCTTGCATAAGGTGTTGGTTGGCTTCATTATCTGGGGCATTTCTCCGACTGCTTCCTTTTTGCTGACCTTGATAAGATTATCAAAATTTATGTGACCCATTCGTCTGTGCCATAGCCAAACTTCATCTTCCTTTCCTATACAACACTTTTCATTTCCAATTTCACTTAACACATATATGTTGCTTGAAGTTATCACATCTATCGCAACCACTCTACCTGAACTTGTTTTTCTTATCTCGCACTTCTGTGAATCAAACACAAGTTTGTGACCTTGATCACACATTTGAATTACACTCAGAAGATTGTGTTTCATATCTTCCACTAGTAAAACATTATCTTTCTTGGTATCCTTATTTCCAATTATGATTGTGCCTCTTCCAATGATTCTGGTTGAGTCGTTGTTTCCAAAGGAGACTGATCCATCTCTTTCCTTTCTCAAAGTTAGAAACATGTCCTTATCACCTGTCATGTGCTTTGAGCAGCCACTGTCAACATACCATCCACGTTTCTTGTGTTTGTCTTGTAGAACAAGTGTGCATTATTCATTGTTGTGCTGATTTTGCTTCTTTATTCATATTCTTTGAGGTTCTTGTCTGTGATTTTTGTTATTTTGTTGTGATTCTCTTGGAGGAACTATCATTTTACAATCTTTGGTCATGTGTATAAAGTTGTTTCACTTGTAGCATTCCATCTCAGTACTAAAGTATTCAAACTATTTGTAGCTTTTGTTCTGTGTTTCACTAGGCCTTCTTCAATAATCAGTTTGTGCATAACTTTCACGGTTGTTCATGTTATTTGCTCTGCAATTCACAACCTTATATCCAAAATTATTACATGAATAACATAAACCAAGAAAGATAGTTTGATACATGAGAGTTGTAGATATTCTAAAATGAGTTACTCTTCTAAATCCTTCTTCTTCTTGAGGCCTTCTTGTTTTTTACTGTCACTGATTCTAAAATCTGAATCTTCTGGGTAGAGGAGTGTCTCTGTGATCTTCATTGTGAAACTTCTTTCTTCTCATGAGATCATCTTATTGTCTCTCCATAACTTCTTGGTTTTGCTTCTTGATATGTTGTTCTGGAGCTTGATCCCTTTTCTATTTGGTTGTATCCTAGTCTGGACTTGTCATGATTTGGCCTTTCATTGCTAATAATATCGTTCAAAACTTTGGGGTTGTTCTGCATGTTTTTCTTTTGAAGATCATTTCTCAAYGTGGCAATCTCTGCTTCCAAATTTCCAATGATCATGTCTCTCTCTTCTAACTGTTCTCTGAGTGTTTCTTCAATTTCCTTGTCTTCCTCTATTTGGATTTTTAATTTAGTGATGATCTTCTCTAGTTCTCCAGAGTCTAAATTTTGAACTCCCYTTTATTTTAGTTCTTCCTGAGGTGACTTGTTTTTCTTCTTCTCTTGTTTTATAACTTCTATGGCACTCAACAATTCTTCTTTGTAGTCAACTTATGCCTCTTCATATTCTTCTTTGGAGCCTTCTTCATTGGAATCTTCTATTGCCATGAATAGAACCCTTTATGTATCACTTTCATTGACTTTAACTTCATCTAACGAGGTGTTGGCTTCTTTGGTGCAAAAGTTTTTCTTGAAAAAAAATATTTTTGGTTCTTTTGCCTTTGTATGTTTGTTTGCTATTTGACTCATCTTCTTCATTTTTATTTTTATTTTCTTATGGGTACATTTGTTAGCAAAATAACCAATTCCATCATAACTAAAAAAAATCAATGGAAGCTTACCTCTATATTTGTCGGTTCCCTTTTTCGGTCTTTTGACGAAGTTGGCTACTTCTTCATCGTCTTTTGAGATGTCACTATTGTTGTTATCTGACTTTGCCTTTTGCTTTCCCTTTTTATTTGATTTATTGTATGCTTTGAATGATGTTTCTTTTGTAATCATATTATCTTGCTATGTTCTAATGTCATAAGTTGTGAGTGTCCCATGCAACTCATCCATGTTCAATGTAGCTAGATCCTCTGTTTCTTCCAATGCTGGAATCTTTGAATCAAGTCTCATTGGTAGAGATCTCAATACCTTTTTGACAACGACTTGTTCATTTACCTCGTCTCCCAAGCCTTTGATACCGTTTACTACTTCATCAACTTCTAGAAAGTAGGCAGCTATGTTCTCATCTTCATTCTCTTTAGTTGTTCAAATTTTGTTCTGAAAATTTGAAGTTTAGTTTCTTTGAATTTCTCATCTTCTTTGTATACATTCTTCAACTTGTAAATTGATTTGGAAAAACGATTCAGAAGTGCACTTGTAGCTCTTGAATTATTTTCTTCAAGTTTCTTTCAATTTTTATATGTTGGAGGAACGGTTGGTGATTTGTATCGATCTACCATTGATTGCCAAAAATCAAATCCTAGTGCATGTATGTGTGTCTTCATTATTTTACTCTAGAAGGCATAATATTCCCCATCAAACTGTGGTATCCCAATATCAGAGTAATCCATGATCTCCTTTCAATGGTTAAATTGTCTCTAGAAGGACCTGCTCTGATACCAAATGTTGGATTAATGAGAGGGGGGGTGAATCAATAATAGAGCTTTTTAATCCTTTTTAACCACAATATATAAGTTTTATTTATCTTTATGATCAATTTACCAATATCATTCAACAAGTGCAGAATAAATAAACCATGAACAATGAAAAATCATACACATACACAATATACCAATATTTTTATGTGGAAACACAATGCGGGAGAAAACCACGAAATGATTTTTCTTATATGTCTTTAAGAATTACGTTCATTGGAAGAAAAAAATTCCTTTGTTCTCCAGCTGCAACTGGAAGGAGGCTCCAATCCCCTATATTTTCAGGCTACAACGTGAGGGAAGCTCCAACTCCCCAATTCTTTGGCTACAACCAGAAGGAGGCTACAACCCCCTAAGTTCTTTGGCTACAACCACCTATCCTTGCCTCGTCCAACCGCCTTGAAATATAAGTGTCAAATAACTGATGTAACCACAATCACATTGTCACTGTGAAATATGTCTCTGTAAACCTATACCAATCTGTGCCAATAACCTGTTACCAACATGTGCCAATAACCAGTAGTCAACCTGTACCAATAACCTATACCAACATATACCAACAACCTGTACCAATAATATTATTAATAGATCAGATCTGATAGCATAGATCTCATACTCAATATCACAAGACTATTAAAATTTTGGTATGATCGTTTAACCATAGACAATGTCACATCATTGTCACCTAACCATAGGCACAAATCCACCCCCAAGCATCCTAACCTTTACTTAGAATAATTATGACAAGCCTACTCCAGAACCAACAGATAAATCCTAGTTGCTAACTGCAGCAAAAACTCAAGACAAGTAAAGTGTTCCTTCTCCAAGGGTTGCGCACAAGAGAGAGAGAGAGAGTCTCCATATACATAGAATAAGTACCATACACAACTGCAGTAGCTGCAGTTGCACTACACTCTCAGACTTGTGCCATAAGAATATCACCAAGAATATCACCAAGAGTTTCACCAAGATAGTGTTATAGAGAGACCAAGACCCAAGAGATGACCATACATCCTTATTCCTTCTTGCAGCTGCAGTTGCAGTTGCAACTGCATCTCTCCACAAGACTTGTGCACTTTTTGGCTCTCCCAATAAGCTAAAACGTCATGTATTTATATTAATATGTCCAGTGACTTTTCTGGCTGGGACGACCTGATTTTCTGGTAATTAGATTTTTTGTTCATCTTTTTACTATGGAGCCGACTTGTATTTCTGGAAGATAATAATCTAATATTATTATTTTGCTAGGTTGACTTGTTTTCTAGGGCTTCCACACACCTGTTTAATGGTTCGCTTGCTTCCAGAATATTCTATTCTAATTCAAAGGTTACACGTGGAGGTTAATACCTCCCGTAGCTACAAAAACATCAACAAACACTAACACTCAAACCATGTGCATCTATGTCTCTCTAGTCATGTGCCATACATGTGAATACAATCATAATCATGTGTAATATACCCTCACTTCAACTAGAAATCAAACCCTCACTGTTATGCATCCTCAAACTATACCAACAACTTCAGCAACACATTATAACCAAAAGACCTCAACCATGTACCAAGAAATACAAGATATGCCTCAACACTCAAACCAACAAGATGTGCCAATGATAAATACCAGACATACTAGTATTGTATTTCTATAGATCTAGATCATACAGTAAGTGCCATACAATCAACAATCTCTCTAGGAAAAATCCTCAATCTCCCATAACCATGTCTCATGTAGACAACAATATCCAACTACACATAAGAATATGACATGCCTTTTGAACCTGTACATAGATCTATTGTGCCTAATCATTGTAGAATGCTGACCTAGGAACTTGCTTTCAAACTTTAGGGACCTGTCACCCACATCTACTCACATTTTCATGATCTTTTCATATGTACGCGACTTACCCTTCTACAGGCCATGTACATACGCACTTTCTTCCACTACAACCCATGTACGCATGCCCCTTCCTCCACTGCATCCTGCGTACACCTCAGAAGCTAGGGTTTTTCTGAAACTCCGAGATTTTCACCGTCAACCCTCCTTTGCTACCTCAGTCTTGCATAACTTCAGATGTATCAATGAGTACCTGCAATAAACCTTTCACAAAATAACAGATATTCAATGTGCTCAATAAGTGCTAATAGGAGACCCTTTCTCTCTTATTTATACTCTCCAAGTAACTTCCTCTAGGGGTTATCTTCTAACTATTTTACCCAACTTCCTTCTTTTAGGGCCAACCCATTTCTAAATACTTTGTCCACTTACAACCACTTTATCCATAAATAGTAATCTCATCACTTCGTCTTGGAGTGCATCACTGGATTCTTTGAGATATTGATGGCACTTGTGTTATCACAATATATCGAAATGGGCTCATCATACTCAACGTATATCTATCAATGTTTGTTTCATCCATAGGCCATGTGTACAACATGTTTTTTCTCCTATATACTATGCTTCAGTTGTAGACAATGATATTGATGAAAACAATAGGGAGATTATCCATGATGTGAAAACTCAGTTGTCCTCTAAATTTGACATGAAGGATTTTGGTGCTACAAATTTCATTTTGGGCATGGATATTAAAAGAGACTGGTAAAAAAAGAAACTCTGGTTAAATCAAAGAAAGTATGTCGAGACAATATTGCAGAGGTTCAACATGCAAGAATGTAAACTAGTCAGGGTTCCTATTCCTATAGGTGTAAATCTATCTGTGGATCAGTGTCCCAAGACACAGGAAGAAATGGAGGACATGTCTCGTGTTCCATATGTGAGTGTGGTTGGAAGTTTGATGTATGCAATGGTTTTATGCTGGCTTTATACATTCGGATTTCCTTGGTCTTCTTTCTAACAATCACTGGATTTGAAAGCAAGTCTGAATGTCTGATGGGATAGATTATCCCTGCCTTCTTCAACTTCTCCAACTCAATTTTTACCAAAGGTTTCAGCTTGGGATTCATCATTGTTATTTTGTGTTTCATCGGTTTGGCTTCTTCCCTCAAAGGAATGATATGTTGGAATATCGTTTTATCATAGGCTTTTAAATCATCATAGGTCCAAGAGAACACATCAATATATTCTTTGAACAAGGAAACATATTGATCAACCTCTTTGGGGGTGCAAGCAACTCCCAAATTGACATATTTTTTGGATTGTTTCGTTCCAATATTGACTTTTCTTGTTTCTTGCACCTTTTAGACTGAAACCTCTTCAAGAAGATTCTTGGCATAATCATCTTTTGTAAACAACATTTCAGCTTGTATGCAATCTTTGGGGATGACAATCAAGCTATAGTCTTCTTCATCATCGTCGTTTAACAAAAAATTCTCCAATTGTTCATCATTGTCAAACACTTGTAAGTACTCAATATTATCAGGCACAGATGGTTGAAAGACCCTTTCTACATGGAAAGACATTTTGCTTAGAACATCGTATGGGTTTGATAATGAAGTCGCCAAGTTTAGTGAGTCGGCCTTGTGATTCGTGTCCCTTGGAATGAAAGCAATATTGAAAGAGCTAAAATATTCCATCAGTTCGTTAACTCTTTTGAAATACAGCTTAAGTCTTTCCTTTTTGATTTTGTACTTTCGGGTAACTTGATTGATGACCAACTTTGAATCTCCAGTCACAATGAGATGTTCTATTTTCATTCCTTGTGCGAGGATCATCCCCTGGATCAAAGCTTCATATTCTGCCTCATTATTCGTGCATGGAAACTCCAGTCTTACAATGTGAGGATGCTTCGTCTTATTTGGGCTTATGAGAACACTTCCAACTCTGTTCCCATATTTAGAACATGTTCCATCGAATGACATTCTCTAGTAGCCTTCAAAGGAACAATTTGGGTCCTCCAAGTTTTGAACTCGTTCTAGGTTTTCGTTTTGCTCCATGTCCAAGATAACATAGTTTCCAATCCCGACATCTATGTAATCTTCCATTAATTCATTATCCTTCTTCTTGAAGGAGAAAGGTTTTCTGGGTTCGCAGGGTACTTTAATCATTGCTCCCTCCTTGCTTGGTAACATCATAGAACTATCATTGTTCATTATATATCCACCGATCATGGAGGTCCAATCTCTTCCCAGCACAACCCCATATGCTGGAGGCAAGTCTACCACGGTAATATTAAAAACTGTGATGATATGGGGATTTGTTGTAATCCAGGCATAAAAATCGTTGATTTCCTCATACGCCGACACTTTTCTATAATTGATCGCATATATGCTCTCGCCAGTTTCATAATACTTAGTGCAACTCATGCCCCACGCTTCCATGACCGCAAGTGGCATTATATTATTTGTCGCAACAGTATCAATTAAATAGTTATGTAATGAAACATCATGGTTTTCAATTGAGATGTAGAAGGGCATAATTTTACCTCTCAACTTAGCAGTCGACAGGCTCTGGTTCTGTTTTGGAGTGGTAACAACAACTTCAGTTCTTTCTGATGGATCATCCAACAACTTCAAGATGCTATGCCTCTGATGAGGAATCTTCACCATTTCCATAAAAGGCAAAGTTATCCTCAACTTACTTAAGTCCTCCATGATATTATACGTCATTTGAGTTGAGCTTGACGCCATGTGTTGCCTTGTGGTTCCAATTATCACCTTCTCATTCGACACTTTTTCATTTGGTTTTTCCTTTTCTTTTTCTTTTTGTTTTTTTTTGTCAGAGTCACCTTTATTCGTTGGTCTATTTACAAATCCTCTTGTCTAGGCGACGTTTTCTTGCGAGTTAGGATCATTGTTGCCCTCTCCACATATATACATGGGCGTCTCGCATCCATCCATCTGCACTGTCTCGAAGCTTTCATCATGTAAGTAATAACCTTCTTGCTCAATCAATTGCTCATCATAGACATCATCCAAAACAACCGTGTTTGGAGTAGGTTGTCTGGGAACCCTTGGTCTCGGAGGGTCTTCATTATTCTCAAACCTGACTCTGTTTTTGTGGGGAGGGTTCCTCCTTTGTTCGGGAATCAACATTCTTGGGTTTGGCATGTAATTATCTCCCCTTCTCAGCCTAGTTATTTTGTTCTGCATTTGTTTGATTGTTTTATTCATCTACACAATCTCTATTCTTTGCTTTGTTTCCTGCCCCGCCACAGAATCAACTTTTACGTCAGGTATGGTTCCTTTAAAAAATCCTTCTCCCGCCATTTGATTATGAGCCGCCCGAGGTTTAAACTCTCCATTCTTTCTCGAGCTAGAAGCTACTTGATTATCAATATTCAATCCTCCCATCTACCTTTGTACTCTTCCCAATATAATGTCGAGGTCGACACCTGTTTCAATCATAATTTCTTCCATCTCAGTGGCCTTAGTTATCGCTCCCTCCAAAGTATCCATTTGGGATGTTCTAATGGCATATTTTACATTCGGGGGCATCGCATTCTTATAACAACCGAGAATGACCGGGTCATTTGGTATTTTGTCTTCTGGGATTCTACTCAAGGTCTTATTGAACCTGAGATTAAAATCCCGTATCCTTTCGTTCTTCCTCAACCCAATCTGGGTGAAGTATGTGAGGAGGGTATGATAGGCAATTGGGGGAGAAAACATAGTTAGGAATATAGCTTCGAGGTTGTTAAACGAGCGAATGGATCTACTGGGCAATGTTGTGTACCATTCATAATCTCTTTTTGATAAAGTTTGCATAAACAACCTCACCATGAGATCATCATATTCGACTCGGTGAAAGTCACAAACGTCAAGGAATAAGTGCAGATGCCTCTTTGCATCAATTGTCCCATCTCTAGCCAATTCCTTTAAGGTGCCCTTAGGGAGAACTGGGATCTCATGTTGTTCACCTATGAGATTAAGAGGGGAATCTCTTACCCTCCTTCTATTTCCAAACCCTGGGATTCCTTGGTTTCTTGCGACATCTCTTTCGCCTCCCTATCTGTCCTCGTGATGCTCGTTTCGGGGTTATTCGTCTCTCGCTGCCATTTTTTAGGAGGCTTCAAGATCAAACTTTTCACTTCTAAGGATGAAGAGTTGCTTACTTTTACTTCTGGTAATGGGTCCCTTGTATTTGTCCAACTTCAATCTTGACCTTGTTCTTGTGTTGCTCTAGCCAATCTTTGGTTTCTTTTATCTTGTTGTTCTTCTCTCCTTTGTCTTCGGAGGATTTCTCTTTCTTCTTCTTGGACTATGATCTGCCAAGACCCTTCTAACTCCTCTTGAGTCTGGGCTGTTGATATTACCATATTATATAACTGGTGCAAAATGCTTTGTTGATTATTCAATCCAATTTCTAAATGGGGCTGATTACACCGAGGTAAAGTCATATATTCTTTAAAAACGTTGGGCCAGGTTCCAAATTTTCAATTCATGTCCCCAGTATGGTCGCCAAAATTTTTTACGCTTGAATCCATTAGGACCGAAACGACAACCTCACAAGGATACAAATCCTCTTGCGTTTTTGTAGAGGTGGTACTCATTTTTAATTTTTAAAATGTGGGACTTTTATAGAAGTCCGTCAAGGAAAGTAAAAATAAATATAAAAGAAAACGGAAAATGTTTTTTTTTTTAAGAAAGTTCCTGAGAATGGACCAGGAATCACATACATTCAAATATTTAAAGCAATTAAACGTAATCTCCTCACATCCATCATAGTAGGGCTAAAGATTTTTGATAACATAACAATTAAAAGAAAATGATCTACATGCATAAGAGAACTTTGACAAAGTGATACATGGGCAGCTCAAATGAAGATAATGATAGATCAACCTAAAATACTTTATATTAAGAAAAACTGGGTTACAAAGTACAATTGAGATTGTTTCCAAAATAACTCTCTTGGAATTTCTAAAAAATATATAGTTCAATACATATTCTTTGAAATTAAAATGTGTTTGTCATAATGACTGGGATCGGGGCTCCCACGGACCATAAAGAAAATATGTATAAGAATGAAGTTCATAGAAATAAGAAAGTGGGTGGCGAAAGACAGTAAGACCTGGTAAGAAGAAAAAAGAAATTATCAGTACGCGGTTAAACCTTTCTATTTAAAGAGGTGGAGTAATTGGATGAAGAGCTTGATAAAGACAGAAAGATGTGATCAATATGAACTTACTATGATGGTATCTCATGGTTTGTCACTTTCTTTCTGATGTCCTTTTATGGCTTTCATCGATGGTTACGGGAACCGTCTCAACCATCCTTTGCCCTTCATCGGTAAGTTTGTCGACAACCTTTTTAAACCACTCCTTGATGTAGCTTCTCATTGGCGCCATGTTGATTTCATGCCATATTTTTATATTGAAGAGCCCGCCTTCCCAGTCCCTTAGATCAATAGAAATGTTCTGCAAAGCTTCTTCAATATCTTGATTTTTAATCGAATAATCAACTAGCCAGTTTTCCACGTCATCTTCGCTATACTCAAGAATGTCATAGAATTTTTCAAATGATAACCCTTTAAAGATCTCAACTTATTCATCAAATGCTTGCTTGGTTAAGAACAACGAGTTGAATATCAATTTGGGGTCTTGGACCTTATTGGTGCTCCCAGATAGATCAATCTCAGTTAGCTTTTTGAATAATTCTTCTCTTCTGGTTATGGCCTCGCTACATGCTTGGACAATAATATTCGGGTTTTTAACCTTTTCCTTCCAGCACATGTTTAGTTTTTTTATCCTATTCGAAGAAGGGAGATCCTCCTCTCTTCTTCTCAACTTTTTCATATTGGTAATTTTAAAACCAAATGGTACAACTGCATCGAGGTAAAAACCTTCCTCATTTTCCAAATCTGCCTATAAATATTCAYGAAAAATATTCACGAAAAACGTGTGCTCTCATTCCAAAAGAGACCATGTTTTTTGACATCTCCCAAGCCTCTGTAATTAATTCCATTCTTTTATTGATATTCTTCTTCACATAGCCCTGGGCTGATGTGAGAAGGCTTGTCGATCCTTTTAATTTTATTGCAGGTGTGGTAGGCACGATCATTGCTAAAGGACTAGCAAGTACTGGAAGAGGCATTAAAGTTTCCTTCAATTCTTTGATTTACTCCTTTAACCTGACATTCTTTGCTTCAAGGCCTTCAACAGAATTATCTAGAGCATCTCCAATTGCTCGGTGAATTTGGGAAGGCCGCATGTTCCATAGGTTAATATCTAAACGAGATTTCCACTTTTTATTCCTTACATCTCTTTTCTTAATAATCAAATTTTTGGCGTCACTGTAAAAAACAAAACTATGAAATAGAAAAGACTCTTCCTCGTCCAAGATCTCGCTCTTAATTATTTCCATCTGAGGGTTCTGGTGAGCAGTGTTCTCTAGTTGGTCAACATTGGGGAACACTTTTTCGATGTCAATTTTGAGTTCTATATCCTCGAGGGAGAGGTCGTGGATGTCGCTTTCACCTCGAGGTCCCTCTTCTTCTTGCATAATGTTTTTTCTTTTCTTCCTCAAGGGAAGTTTGTGAGAACTTTCAATTTTTCATAAAGGAGGGTTCTTATCTCCTCCTCCGCCTGAAGAACTATCGGTTACTTTCTTAATTTGGTGGGTCGTTGGAGTGTCACTTCGATATTTTGTACTTTTTGGAGTGACAGTCAGGGATCGGGCACTTTTCTCACCCAGACCTTTTCCTCTCTACTTGTATGACTCATTGGTGCTGAGTATCGTTTCCGGGTTGCCGGTGTCACGAGCGGGAGTGCCCAAGACATTGTCTTCGTCTTCATTGAGAATAATATTATTGAAAGAATTGCTAAAACCAACAACCAATAGATGTTCTACAAAAATACCACTAGGGTCGAACCCTTTTACTTTTTCAGCATATTTTAAATTGAGGTTGTGGAAGTGGCCCGCGAATTCATCAATCTTGTTCATATTTCTGAATATGAAATCCCCAACTTTCTTAGGCAGAGGTATGAATTGTTTTTTTCTCTTTTCATGGAAAAAATGCAACCAATAGTTGTACTACCTTGTTATTTCAACAACAAACACTTTGTCAGATATGTGGCACAGAAGGAAGGAAGGATTTTCCTTGGACCCAAAAATCCTTATAACGTTATAATTCTCCATTTGTTCTAGTGCCCCCTTCCTATCCAGGAACTTACTTGCCTAGTCAGACATCCAGGGAGTGTCCTTTCCAAACAACAAAGCCTTTAAAAACTGAGACAAAATCATTAAAAACTTCATAAAAATGTTGGGAGGCCTTGTGCCTCCATAATGTTTGATACCAGAAGGTTATTGGGTTGAATTCGCAGTTTACCTTCTTACAAACAAATAATCTCGAGAACTGACAGCAATGCGCTATCGTGAAAACCAAATAAGACGACATAAAAAATTTCTTCTCCTTCTTGTATTGCGACAATTGGGAAGAGATTTCAATGGAAATCAAATTACCCCAATCGAAGATGGCATGTTCTTTAACCATAAAATATAGAATGTAAAGAATCATCTGAGAGATGATGGCTAAAATTTCTTGTCATGCTATCCTCGTAAAAAGCTATGCAATTTCCCATAAGGAATTTTTAAATGAGCCAACCTGCAATCTCGTGATGTTCTTGGGGACGACTTCTGAGATCTCTAGGAATTCAGGCAAGAGGTCCAATCCATTGTCATGCTTCTTTAAGAACTCCTTGCGATCTTCACTCTTGAAGGTGAGTGTTGGCTCATGAAGTATCAACATCTTACGAAATATCTGAGGCAATAGAGAGACAGGGGAATGGTCCCGCAACTGAATAATCCATTGGCTTGGAATATATCTCTCGGCGCACTGGGTGACCAACTCCTTATAGTCGAAGACTTCTGGGACACAACCTGCGCGCGTAATTCTAAACGTCCAAATTACTTCCTTCTGGGCAGAAGGAGATGAGTAGTAGGAATATGCTATGGACCACTAAAAACTCTAGTCCTCGTGCCCAAAAATATTCAATGTATCTCCACATAACTGTTGTCAAGTTGCTGCCATAATTTTACGAGAACGTTCCCTTGTTCCAGGTTAAGTTTCAAAATGAATGTTGGAAGGGGATAATATAATCCTCTGTAAATCATGCTTTAATGTGTTTTAATATGAGATCTCCTTGAGCCTTTCGCTTATTAATGGGCATCCTTTCGAACATGTATGGTAAGTTATTAGCATTAAAAGCATAGTAAATGTGCATTAGGAAGGGCGTGAGGGTGGCGGGGACGGACGAGAATGAAATATGATTTGAGATTTTTTGTGAACCTGGGAACCCGCGAGTCCACGACGATATAAGGTGTGAAATTGGCTAAGTATAGAATGGCGCAGTGGTTAGACGGACTCATCGTAGGCAGAATGAGACTTGGAAGTACGAGGAATCTAGGGATCAAAATGTAGATCACAGAACTTTTTGGTGCAATGTTTATGTCACGTAACATGGGAGCATGAAGGTTCAATCCCGCTAACCCGAAAACCCGCGATCGTAGAATCGGCTAAGTATGGAACAACCTGGCGGTCGGTCAAACTCGTGATGTGAAGTTATAGATGGAGATGAAAAACCGTAAATCCACCAACTCGGGAACCCATGATCTAAAAAAAAGCGACCAAGTGTACAACTAGAAAGGGATGGTAAGAGGAAAAAAGAAAAGGGGAAAATGGGTAAGTGTAGAAAAGGGAAAAGAAAGGGAGAAAAGGATTCGGGAAAATAGAAAAGGGGAGGGAATTTTTGGAAGTAGGAAAAGACCTCAATAATGGGCTTGGCCTTGACCCTCATATAACATTGATGAAAGAAGTCGTTGGTGTTAGAATATAATGGATGTGCTCGTTTTACCATTGACAATATCTCTATTGTCACCCAACCATAGGTCGAAGCCACCCTCTGAGCACCTTAACCTTGACAGAGAATCACTCTGGAAGCAAACCTTAGGCTAGATAGCCAAACAAAGGGTAGCACACCTTTCCCCAAGGATAGCGCACCAACAAGAGCTAATCAGATGTTCCAAACCCTAGCCAAGAGATAGTCTAAGCCAAACGTGATTTGCTAGCTGCAGCAGCTGCAATGGCAGCTCTGCTCAAACCTATGCACAAGATTGGGCACTGCAGTGCGCACAAGTTGTTGCTCTGCAATTATGAGACTGCCTGCCAGAATGAGAACTGGCCTCCTGTATTTATACTAATTCTGGCTAACTGCCTGGGCCGACTTCTCATTATGGGTATCTGTCTGTTCAGTATATATTATTATTTTGGGCTGACTTCTT
>JASDQU010437264.1:49159-63817 GCA_032191745.1 Picea mariana | reverse complement strand
ACCACTATAACCCTAGGTGCAACCACCCAGCCCGCAAGAATGGCGCACGAGTAAATCTGGGTGATAATCAAACATGAGACTTCATTTTACAAATTTCCTTTCATTTACATGGCACTTGCCAATCCGTCTACACCCGCGCGGGCAACATAACACACCTCTTATATGTGGATGATATTCTAATTTTTTGTGAAGGTACATAAGAATAGTGGATAAATTTAAAATGATTTTGGAGTTATTTTGTAAAGCAACTGGTATGGTTATAAATTTTGACAAATCCACTATTTCCGTGTGGGGCATCATTGAACAAGAACAAGGGAATTTCTCCCAATTGTTCCCTTACTAAGTGATTGATTTAGAATAGGGATTAAACTACTTGGGTTTCCACTTAAAACTCAATTTGTATTAAAAAAGGTGATTAGCAATGGCTATTTTTTGTCATCATAAAAAAGCGTAACTTTATTCATCCGTGGAGAACCAAATTAAATTCTGCAGGTGCATTAAGCACAACTCATCCTTGGAAATAATGAAAACCCCAATAGGGCCAAAACCATGGCTAAAGAGCCACACACACAAAAAAAAATAAAAAAATACAGCATAGGTCTCTAAGAACCGGGCATCAGCCAAAGAAAAAAAATAAGATAAATAGAGCCTCCAACAATAGAGAAAAAATCCACCAACGCTATTCCAAATAAACTCTTATGGACATACGGACTAGGTCAGAGTGGTATAAGACTCCCACTCCAATATCACCAGGGAATAGATGCACCAAGAAGCCCACTAGACAACCAGAAGGTAGTGCTAAAAAAGTTGCACGTCCAAAAAAGGACCTCAAAGTGTTGACCACCAGCCAATCAACACCGCACGCCAAAACTAAGAACCTCAAAGTTGAGTCCCCACCACCGACAGGATGAAGTCGAGGCACCGACACCCCACACAATAGGACCTTGAACTGAGTATACATCAAACCCTGAACGTGCTAGCAAAACCAGAGAAAATAAACGAAAGTTGTAGGAGACCTACCCCCCAAAAACCCTTGCTGAGAGCGGGCAACTACACAAATCTCCAATGATAATCAAAATTTGAGATAGACTAGGTCTGAGCGACATACAAACATATTATGAATATGAGAGGGTCCAAAAACTCCGAACCTTGGCTGCAAGAATCTGAATAACGTCATAAATCCTGTGAGAGAAAGAGGAAGCCCCCACATTGATAGCGTTAGAGACCCAAAATGAAGGATAGAGGCAACCATGGAGCCCTCGTGCATAAATCGCGAGAACAAAAAAGAGTGCACATAGATAGGGAACTTTACAAGCACCGAGTCCCACCCATCGCCCACAGTAAGCTCGATCCAGACAAAAAATACACTATCTGATCGATCCAGATGAGACACGGACTGCAACCACCAGAAATTGCACCTACAATTAGCAACCCACACCCTTCACTGAAAAAACGGGAAAAGAAATGCTCAAGCCACCTCTGGAGGAAGACAGGAACCTGCAACAGCTGCGCCTGAAGTCATCAGAAAAAAAAACTCAGAGTTGCGTGAGTCTACGGCTAGGGTTCCCCTAGCCGCAACTCCCTAATAATTATTTGTTAAGGTTAATATTTCCTTTTCCTTAACAATGGCTAATTGCCAAGGCAGAAAAGAGATTAAATACCCAATGTAATCGATGGATCTCTCGAGGGAGTAGATTGGTTCTTGTTAAGGTTGTATTAGAAGCAATACTAGTATATTGGATTTCATTAGTGTGGGTTTTGAAAGGTGTGTTAGAGACCACTGGGGAACTTTGCTACAAATTTGTTTGGTCAGGAAACCAAAAAAGAAAGGTTTGGTACTTTCTTCTTGAAAAACTTCGTCGTTACAGAGGCTAATGGAGGATGGAGGCTAAAAAAACTCTTTCTCTTCTCCAAAGCTCTAGTTGCATAAAAAGTTTGGAGGATTCTACAAGGAAAAGAGCTACGGGTCCAAGTAATTAGTGTAAAATATATTGCCCTAACTACAATAGAAGATTGGTTAATAAACCCAGATAAACAACTACATAATTCCTTGATCATTTGGAAAGTTGTGAATTCAACGTTTTAGTTGGTAGGTAATTCGTTGATCTGGAAGGTGGGTAGATGTGAGAAAATTCAAATTGGCTTTGATCCTTGGTTAACCTATAAAGGTTTGCATATATTACCTCCTCGACTAATTCAAGATCTCAAAAGTAAAGGATTTTACATGCTTAGACAAATTGTAAACTTTGAGAGTTCTATAAATTGGCAACAACAATGGTTCACTTGGGAGGAGTTGGGATCGAGAAAGGAATTTGCTAAACATTGGAAGGGCTATATAGAAGTTTTTTTAAAAGAAGACAATGTCAAAATTTGAAAAGATAATGATTAGTTGATTTGGTCACTCAATCCCACTGGAACATATGTGCCCAAGCTAGGCTATAAAGCACTTGTTGAAGAAGGTTTGGAGGGACAACAAGCTTGGTGGTGGAGAATTATTTGGAAATTAAAGTGTCTCTCAAAGAATAAAATTTTCATGCAGTTGATTTTAAACAACAAGGCTCCTACATGGGAGGTTCTTCAGAAAAAAGAACTTCAATGGCTTAGGTTGGTGTAGCTTATCAAACAAGTAAATATAACCATCAAACATCTAACCATGATCTGTCCTTTTACTAAAGAGGTTTAGAAAGAAGCGGAAAGCATTATAGGACTGAAAAATGTATTGGAAGGAAGAGATATAAAAGAAGACTTCATATCTTGGCACTCCAAAAAGAACATCAAGAAGATCAAACCCCTTCCCCTCGACATAGCTTGGGGAGTGTGGCTAGCTAGGAATCTGAGCTTGTTTGAAGGAAATGAGACCATCCCTCTCAAATGTGCAATTCAATCTCTCAATATCTTAAATATTTATTCCTAGGAGGAGGATGAACAATCCAAACATGAACCAAAGAAGAGGTAATAAACAAGGCTCTTCCATGGGCATACTTTGATTGAGCTTCGTAAGGAAATCCTTTCAAAGGAGGTGCAAGAGGAAATTCATGTCTCTCCTCTACTCACCATATATCCTTCAAAGCGGGTATCAGTGAGGAAACCAATGATATGTTTGTCTATTTTCTAGTGTCATTATCCTTTGCTCATGCATGTTGTGTGAACCATGACTTTCCCAAGGACTTGTGACGTGTCGTATTGAAATTATATGTATTTGTATGTTGGATCACATCGAGGGAGTTTCATATGGCTAGCATTCCATGTTGGCATCGAGAGATGGCTGAGATTGTTTGTATGTTTGAGAAGGAACTGCCCACGAGTTTTATGGACTTCTAAATCCATCTTTTAATTCACCTAACTAATGAGGTTGAATTAGTTGGGGTGCTCTCATGTCATTGGATGTTCTTCTTGGAGAGGTACATGAAAAAATAGAAGGGGTTTGTTTGACAAAGGGAAAAACCAAAGGGCTCTATGGCAGAGGGGTACATATTATACGAGTTGTTCTATTGTGCCAGTGAGTACATCAAGCAAATTGACGACACAACAGGGGCAATTATTTGGGATGACCATCAAGATGAGGTAAAAAGGGAAAGGTGGCTACTCCAAATGAATGGAAAAATGTGCTTGATAAAGAGTAAGTTAGTTATATTTTTTCTATTTAGTACATAATTTTTTTTACATTGAAGTTGATAATACATGTTTCATCCCATGCTATTCATTTTGAATTCTTGTATACATCAACAGATTTAGAAATTGATGTCGTCAATAAATTCGTTCTTTAAGTTGGTAATATATGCTTGATCTCATGCTATTCGTTTTGAATTTTTGTATACATCAATAAATTTAAAAATCGATGTCATTAATAAATTTGTTCTTTACAATGCGGAGGCAATGTGACCATGGGTCGTGTTGCATAAAGAAAAGAGAAGGAAATGGTATAATGACATGAAAGAATTTAGACAATTGAATGGTAGAAGCATGCCTTATCCTGGTCATTTAAAACAAAATTTGCAAAAAATATGTTTCAATAGTTGGGTGGTTGACCAGATACAAGAGAAATATGCGGTGTTCGGTCATAACCCACATGGAGAAGATCTAGATGCACTAAACATAGGGATCGGGTGCAACAAATTTGTAATAACTTCTCAAAGTACCACGTTCTATTTATAATATTACACATTTGAATTATAACATGTATTATGTTTTTATTAATGCTTAAGTTATTAGGCATATGCCATCGTCCTTTGTTCGCATTTTTACAGGTGCATTTGTTCCCATCTACATGGGCATATGAACATCATTTTTGCATTGAGTATGTTGATGATGGACACATCACACACGATTGTGGAGTGGAGGTCGAGTTTAACCAATCTAGTTGTGTTAGTCAATGTGATCAAAACCTAATAGAGGGGAAGTTAGGTTACATTGAAAAGATACAAGAGATCATGCAAGTGAACTTCTCATTGTTTCGATGTGTTATTTTTTGTTGCAAGTGTTGGGATACATTCGATCGGATAATAGTAAAGAAAGATCATGATAGTGCGCTAATATGTATTAACTCTTAAAAAAATGTGGGTTGAAAGTAAGGAGTGTTGTGTTTTCTGAAAACATTGCAACCAAGTGTTTTTTTACCCAGATGTGTTGGACGAGGAATGGTGGTTTGTACTAAGACATGATCCAAGATCTAAACATCTTTTAGAGAACAACAATGTTACAATGCCAAGCGAGGAAGATAATCAGGTTGACGACAATGAAGATTGATTTGTAAATGATCTTGTTTGGACATTTATATTGTGGATGTGTCATTTTATTATGGGTATTTGTAATGGCCAATTCTATTTTTTTTCTTCATTTTATAATTATGTTGGATATGAAAAATTAACAACCATTTACAACAACCATATTGAAAATACATTAAATAGTACAATCATAAGACATGGTTTTGATATATTTTAATTGTCATATTTATTATATCAATTTTATGTTGTATTGCATTAACATATGTTTATGTTAACCTTTGAATTACTAACATTAATTGAGATATCACAAAGTTGGTGGCGTACAATAGTAAAGATTTATTTTAAATTATAGTTTATTTAACAAAAAATGAAGACATTAAAAAATATTCAAACCTCAAAATTTTTATCATTTGAAAAAATCAAAATTCAAATAAATATATACTTGCTTTGATGGAAATTCTAAGGACAATTCCAATAAAATAACTTTGTGCACCATCTATGAGTTCTGGAATCACATTTGTGGTGTTGACACTACTAACTTTGATGACATTCCCAACCTTAACTAGTGCAACTATCATGGCCTTCACTTATTCCACTCCGTCTTTTAGTTTTATAATCATATAAACTTATATTAATCATTCCTTTTAAATTCTCCTTGAAATAAGTGTGAATATATGAAGGACATGGAAATTCTAAAAGACTCCTTTTCTAGAGCTTAGTAAGAATTAATTTTTTTTTTATTGATCCATAATAATCTAAAAGTATAGAAACCTTTTTCAATTTTTTTTATTTTTATTTTGACTAGAAATTGTAGTACATTCTATTACTTGAAAATAACGAATACATAGCATTTACCAGAGTACAAGAGCTGCCAAAATAGAAAACCAGCTCTGGCCTCTAAGTTTAGTTTACAAAAATCAACATCTTTATGCTTATATTTAGATAAATATTTAAGCATTATGTATCTAATACAAAAAAGAACTAGATCTTTTGAAGTGGGGGGAGTCTTCATCATAGCTATAAAATCCTTAGGTGCCTGGTGCAGTGCCATCACCATGGTTTGGAGGTGGCGCATGCCAATCCGAGACAATGATGTTTTGTTGTTGTTCTAGTAGCTGATTAGAAAGAGTAGTAATCCTAACATCCGTTTGTTCATGGCAAAATCTAATGGCTGCCCTATCTTGGCGAATCTCAAAGATTAATTGCAACTGACTGGTAGAGAAGAAAATGGGTGGGTCATTCATAACTTGTAGAGTAGGAGTCCTTTCGTGATGGAATTCCATGTCGGTTCTCGTTTGATCTCGATTCTCTGTCACGACTTCGTGATTTTCACCAGCATTATCTGCCTACTTGCCTGGTTCTGCTTCAGGAGATGGAGGAATTTCTTCCTCAACATAGACATGACCCCAATTTTCTTCACTCTTTGTAGATCTTGAGTCACTTGTTTCCTGGTGAGTAGCCAAGGAATTTTGTTCCTCCTCTGGGATACCCCCTAAAGGTTGCTCAAAATCCATACTCGACGAGGAGGAGGACATAGTAAATTGCTTGAKAGAAGTCCCTCGAGAGGAACTTCTTCCCCTTGTGGATCGAACCCWCTCCCTAGGCATGGAGAAAGCAGAGGAGATGCTTTTTGCAATTCTTGACCAAGACGTTGTGATGCTCAGAGACCAGAGYTGTGCACTGCTCATGAACGAGGGGTCAAAATATTGAACTTGGCTTGGAAGTCTATAATTAGCATCTGGCTCGAGAACCGTCGACATTAAATCATCCTTAACTACCATGACAAAGCCTTCCATAACTGCAATGTTAATTCTCTGCAGGTCGATGGTACCAGAGTTAGTAAAGTGGACATACATCGTACTCGTAGGAGGGATGTTCTCAAAGAATGATATGACAAGGGAGTTGAGGTCCTTAAGATTGCCTGGCATGGGAAGCGGGTCAAGCACCAGGTGGCATCCTAAGCTCCATCCTGTCATGTGCTCATACATGCAGAACAAACACCCCATCCGGGGGGAAACCTTTTTTAATTTTACTAATTCTTAAAATACTAATTATAAAATATTAGGTGATATTATTTTTTAATAGAATATTCATAAAGTTTGTATTAGAGTAAAACATTGTGAAACCATTTCATCAAAATTGTATAGATCAAAATGTATTATTATTCTTTATATCTAGTATTTGAGATTTAATTGAATAAATTTCATATATTATAATAGTTGGATAATATAAATTAATAAAATCTCTGGAAAATTAAATATTAATAAAATATAATAATTGTGATTTTAGTAAACAATTATATTATATCTTTGTCTTAATATATTTGAATAATAAAAATTAAAAGAATAACATTATTATTACATCATCATCGTCATCATCCAGTTACAATGTTATTATTATAACATATGAAAAAGACATAAACATTCAAATCACAATCATTTCACTCTTTGTATTTAAGTATAATTGTCTCTAAACATGTTTAATCAACATATTATATCTTGTTGGACAACAAACAATTCACCTCGAATAACAATTAAACATTATATGGTATTAATGGTTATAACTTTTTGCAAACAAAATCCAAATTGAACGATTTGATAAAAGTAAAGTTAAATGTTATATGACAACTGCAAATTTAAATGAGTGAGACATTTTAAATTTAACTTAAAAACAAAGAAAACATTAGCAATGTTCGTAATTAGCATATTCATAATACATTTTATAAATCAAACGACAACAACCATAACATTATACGAAAAACATAATATACATGAGCAATATACATATGAATATACATGTCAAACATACATCTCAACAAAATATGCAATAAACATGTCATGTATAGATCTCAAGTCAAATATAAAACAATCAATATACATGTCAATCGGTACCACTACTAGCTAGGTCCACCATTAGAGCTAGATGCATCAATGTCTCTGCTACCAGAGGTAGAGACTCTATCAAGACCAACTACGTCATAAATAAATCTCAACAAAAGTGCACTATCAAATGTCTCTCTATCAAGTTGATCATCAAGATGTGGAGTAGTACCCAATGTGAACATAGTGTCCAAAGCATTAAAAGCTTGTGACACATGTGGAGGGGGAGGAAGGGGATCGGTGGATGGTGACACACGTGGAGGAGGAGGAGGAGGAGGAGGAGGAGGATCAATGGAATTTGGTGACACATGTGGAGGAGAAGTAGGGGGAAGAGGAGGCTCGGACGCAGATGCAGGTTTGGACACATGTGGAGGGGAAGCAAGAGGAGGAGGAGGAGGAGGATCGAACGTGGATGCAGGTTCAAACACATGTGGAGGAGGAGGAGGAGGAGGAGGAGGAGGAGGAAGATCGAATGTGGATGGCTCTGCTGGTGAGCTATATGGAGTGGGATCATGAGGCGCAACACCTATCAATGTCTCGATGAGGTTGACGACACCAACAATATGATGCATCAACAACGTCATGTGACGAGGCAAACTCCTCCATGTCGTAGACGGATCTTGTACACGTAATATGTCTCGAACGAGTGCGGGGACMACTCCATGACTAATCGTGACACCACATAGCTGATCCATTACCTATATCCAGACTCTCCGATTCGACCTGCATGGCATGTGGGGTCTCTGTATTAGAGGTTAATCCTCTGCCTCCTCCATCACCTCATCTTGATGTTGGAGAGGTTCGTCCCCAACATATGTGCCAATATCTGCAAAACAATAGATAATAATAACAATATAATTGAAACAAAATGTTACAATAAGTTACATGTGCATTAATCAAGACATAAAATATGCAACTAGATTTATCAAAATATAACGATAATATTACCTCTCTCATTTGCTAGCTCAGTTGTTGTAAATAGGATGTTTGAACATCCTCTCCAATCCATCCCCACATACAGATACTGTAAAATATCAAGGACAAGATTTTCCTTGCTAGCCAATAAATCACATACATCCCTACATACCAGAGAAATGAGAAACTCGAATTGACCCTTCTTGGGCATCAACTACCCCCACATGCGCATACACACATCAAACACAGGCCTAACATGAAAGTGAGGTACTACCGACCGAGTGACATGAAACCTATAAAAAAATAGTGTAAATAACTTTGACGCGAATGGGAAGAATCTCGTCCCATGTAAAATGATGCGATAATGATCTAATGCACAACAAAACTATCTCAAACAAATCTCCAACCACCTAATTAATCGAGGCCCTTGCAATAAACTATCTACATAATACAACACAAACCAACTAATGCGCTGCCCATGAAAGTTATACTGTGACAGTGCTGAGAGTATAAGACACATGCACCTAACATACTCTCTACCAAATGAACTTATCCATAGCTAACCACCATGAACCAGGAACTCGGAAGAGRAATGAACCTCTGGATGGACATATCTCTGCACATATGGTAGCTGGGTCTTTTTTGCAACACTGAGCGGTAGCGCAAGGAAATGGGGTAAAGCCTCCCCGCTCCTAGACAACCCAGTGATGAAATAGACAACCTCCTCCATGGGATGATACCATAGATCAAGACTAACCCTAAACCCATGTCGCCCATGATCCCAACAACATATCAACTACTGTAATAACAAAAGGTCACGAGTTGGTTGTGAAATAGGGCGAGGGAACAACTCCCTCTCCCTAACCTCCCACTCACACACAAATGTGTGCATCTCGATGTGTGCATCTCAATGTGTTGTTGGTGATGCTTTTCCTCCTCTTGTTGTTGTTGTCTCCGATTCACATACAAATATTGTTAGGCACACGCGCGCACACACACACACACATATAGATAAAATAAATTGAAATTATAAAATAAATACATATATAAATGACGTGTATTTAAAAAAAAAAAATTATTTTTTTTGCAAAAAAATCTAAAAAAGTAACCAGTGCGTCTCAAACAGAACATACGCCATGCCAATGGTGTGCTATATCAGACAAACACCACCACCACCATGCGGTGCTCTTACTAATACTTACTGGTGCCACATTTTTTTGTTGCACCACCACATATTTTAGCGATGTGTCCCATAAGATGCACCACASCGGTAAATTGTGAAATAATTAACTTGGTGTCGTGCTCTTTACAACAYCGATGCATTGTTTATACCTAAAGGCATCGCCAGGTTAAATTGTCTCATCGCAAATTAAGCAGTGCGATGTGTTAATATGAACGCACTAGTGCAACCATTTTATTGTAGCATCGACATTACGTTTTGTAGTACATTTGGCTTATATAGAGCACCGATAACTGGGTGTCCAATGAAACTACCAACATGCAAAATTGTACAATATTTTCTTGGTGTAGTGCTTTTAACTGCACTGGTTCATTTCGTTAACAAAGATGCACTGCAATGCTAAAATTTGTGGCGTGCAAAATTGCTGGTGCCCTTTTTTTAAACTAAAAGCATCAGTGCGTCGATGTTACGAGAGCACCAACTTGATGTCTAGTAGTGTGTTGTATTACTAATGCACTGTGAATGGAGCCTTATAGAAGACGAACCATGATGCTTATTTTTTCAAAACTTGTCGTGGTGCGTACTTGTATCATTTATGCACTGGTGTTGCACGCTTATTATCGCACTGCCACGACTTGCAACAATGCGACTAATAAGTTGTACCGCTATGATATATTATTAAAAATTCAGCTCGATGTCGTTCTCTTTACAACACCGATGCATTTGTTGGATTGATGGGCACTGTTAGGTTAAATTATTTTATCACAATTGAAGTGGTGCGATGCGTTACTATTAACACATCAATGCTATTGTGATAGTGGAGCATCAACATTTTGTTCAGTGGTGCATTGTAAAGGATAGAGCATCAAGAACGAGGCGTCCAATGAGACACCCTATGATGCCAAATTGGACAATATTTGTCTCAGTGCGGTTATGTAAACAACACCAGTGCATTTGGTTAAAATGGTTGCATCGCTATGTTAAAATTTATAAATTGTTAAGTTAGCGGCGCGGTTAAATAAGTGAAATGTACCAGTGTTAGTTGAAGACAATTATACACTGGTTGTGGGGCATTCCAAAGGACGTACCATTTTATTTTTAAAGTTTATCGCGATGCTCTTCCTTGAACGACACCGATGCATACATGTATAAGATGCACGGCTTCGGGGCGAGCCGAAGCGTTTAGGCGTACCGCACGGAATTGGAAACAAAATTGAGAAAAATGCCAAGTTTCAAGCTAAATTTAAATTTTAATTGGATGAAAATGCAAAATGGAAGGTATTAAGCAATTTATTTGTCCTCTTATGTCCCGAGGAGTCATGGTTCCACCGTTGAGAAGAAATGAAAATTTGTGGTAATTTCTAAAATTTGGAAATGTGTGGAATCTACCAGTGGAGCTATCTAAGTCGTTGTAGAGCACTAGAAACATGGCGTCTTTGGAAGGAGGGTGAGCACTGGTACTTGCTTGAGAGTTTGGAAGCACGAGATGCACTGTAACAATGAAAATCGGTTTGGTAATTTTTATTTATTTACCCTATCGCGATGTGCTTGACGACAAAGAGGTTCATCAGTGAGTAATGTTCAACGACACTGGTGCGCTTTATTTGGTGCATGTAATTTTTTTATTATAATGTATGACAGTGCTTTTGAACATTGAAGCATTGGCACGTTATTGTTTATGTACGCAATGGTGCGCGTCTACCTTAAAGGTGCATCGATAAAAAAACCTCCGCAAAAACCTTTGGCCCCTGCCTCCGCTATAAACAGAAAAAACAATACATTTTTCGGGGAGGTTTCGTAAAATCCTCCACAAGAAGGTGTTCTCCTTGTAGTGTAGGGACATATGACAATTTAATTTTGTTCACTATATATAAAAATTATGAATTTTTTTCTTTGGAAAAAAATTAAAAATATATATAATCTATAGCCTTATCTCAATATACCATATATATATATATATATATTTTAACCATGAGAATCGGTAACTCATAGGATTGTTCTGGGCTAGGCTTGAGATGAATCCCACTGGCTATCACAATAACCCAAGGGTATACCCAATAACCCGTAAGCTAGATATCCCAAACACTTGTGACTTAGCAAGGGTCAAGGTATCTTGAAGCCCACCGGAGTGGACCTCTATCCCCGGGGTCATCTACCCTTCTAGCCATATCACAATAGGCCAACATGTCCACTTCGAGGGAATTGAACCCAGGGGGGGAGGATAACTCGAGCTATAAACCCGTGTCAACATACCATGTGTCGTTAAACAACAATGTAAGTATAATCACTCTGACAAGTATGTGACAAGGACAATCCATCTCCTAGGATATACCTATCTTCTAGAATAGCTTTGTTTATATTATTAAAGAAAAATGGCTATCTAAATAAACTTTTGGATTATTAGGCTAAGAAGATTTGGTTGCCATGAATTCTTGCTATTCCATGTTTGTATATTCTAACACATATTATGTATACATTTAATTAATTACAACATCCATGAGATATCTTCTCTATTAAGATTATAGTGAAATGATTTATTTAGAACCAAAATTTTAATCGCTACTTTAATGACTATCCATCCCATGGCTAGGACAACTAGCTGAAAATGCCCCTCTCCAACTTGTAACAAGGGGATAAATGCCCCTAAGTGTAATAGGGTTTCATCCATCAATAGAGCGATACATAGCCCATCGAGCTATGCTGAATAGTTGACGTCTCATTTTGGAAGACCACTGTCTTCTATATAGAGGCTTCGCTCACATCCAAAACTCGACTTACTTGCTTAACATAGTTTATGGGCACCTACTCTAGGCCAGGTTTATAGAGACAGTATATTCAACTCGACTGTGAATCTCCTTAGTAATAATTGACAGACTTGCCAATTCCTCGTTAAAAAAAAAAAATAGTGCGCCACATAAGTTGTTTTGAAGAATAAAAATGTTCACTTTTTATTTTTAAAAATGTTTTCTTTGAAAAATCTATTCAACTCGACCGTGAATCTCCTTAGTAATAATTGACAAACTTGCCAATTCTCCTCGTTTAAAAAAAATAAAAAATAGTGCGCCACATAAATTGTTTTGAAGAATAAAAATGTTCATTTTTTATTTTTAAAAATGTTTTCTTTGAAAAATCAAGAGGCAATACACTAACTTGGAGGTCTCACAATTAGCCAGGAGAAGTGTATCACTAGCACAACCACTCGAAACCGTCGCTGATGAACGCTGAAAGGCGTGGACAAAAAATGAAACGCACAGCCAGAAAATGAAATGCACAATCAGAAAATGAGCGTCTACAACCAGCGTGCTAAATCCAAAGTTTAATCATTTAAACGTGGCAATCATATAGTGCTACAGTAATTTCTTAATATGATTAGGTAAATGTTAAAAGGTAAATAGGTTAACGGATGCATTAAAAAATACAAGGAAGTTATGAAGAGGAAATCACATTCATTAAAAAATACAACGACTAAGAATATGCTAGCATCTTCAATTGTTAGCCATCATATTAGAATTTTAGATTTAAAGGTGATTAATTATGTTGTTGTAAATAGATGTACACCTTTCGGTGTAATAAGTCACTTTTACGCTTTTGTCATTTTAAATTATAAATATATTGGATTAAGCACCGATGCACGGCCCAACTAAACCCCCGCTCCCGGTCAGATGTCCCACTACGTGACTCAAGGCGACTCACGGGCCATTTATGAGGCTATTTAAAAAAACACACCAATCAGAGCACACGATTTCATAACTAATACCGATCGGTGGTCAAGCCACGTCAGCGATCCGCGGCAAGCCCTCTGAGCCAATCAGACAAGCGCGGGATCTCAAAAGGCCATTTAGTCCTTTCCCCTTCCCTCTAAATAGGCAGGCCGCTCCCGCATTCTGCATTCGTATTTTTGAGAGTCCGGAGGGTTTGAGGCGCACCTTGAGGGTTTGAATTCAATTTTCTGCATTCCACTTTTGGGGTCTGAGCATTTCGTGAGGTTTAGTTTCTGTGTTTGAATACTTGCAAACATGAGTTCTTCTGGTGCAAAGGGCGGTCGTGGGAAGGCCAAGTCTACAAAGTCTGTGTCCAGGTCGCAGAAGGCCGGCTTGCAGTTCCCGGTGGGGAGGATTGCTAGGTTTCTTAAGGCCGGAAAGTATGCAGAGCGTGTCGGTGCTGGTGCTCCGGTGTACCTCGCTGCTGTTCTTGAATATCTTGCTGCCGAGGTATTATGGTCCTTATACTGATAGTGGCGCTCCTATGGCTTTTTGGAGATTGCGTTTTTGTTTTTCATATATGTTTTTCTGTTTTGCTCGTGGCTTTATGATTTAGGGGTTTTAAATCCTTTTGCCCGCGCTTTTTTTGTTTTTAAATTTTTTTCCTGTTTCTATCCGCTTTCGATTCGCAAGGGCTTGAAAGCATCCCTCTATGCAAGCAGGCTTCTTTGTTTGGTTTTAGTACTAGTTTTACGAGGGGTTTTCTGTTTGAAGAAATGTTTATCTGTTGATGTGATATGTTCATCTTCCATTTGTTTTATATCTTTTGCGGGTTTTTAGTATGAGATTGTACGTTTYCATYTATTTTCATTCATTTAGATCCATGCGTGGTTTTCTCTAATTCAAATGGTTCTTTTGCTTTTTCCTCCAAAATGACTGGCATTTTCGTCGCTTTGTTATAGTTTTATTGGGGACCTTTTTGGGCTTATTGTATGAATGTCAGTACTGTGACTGTTTGTTTATCTTTTTCTTGCTAGATTTCTTATTGTTAATATTAAACGTATGGTCTAAAAGTCATTACAAATTTTTTAGGTTATTATTTCTATTTGTGGATTTATTGGCGCTTTTTATATGGTCTTTTTGTTGTTGTTGGCAATCTGTAATACTGCTTTCAGTCTTTGCCCTAGAAACATGTATGCTCCTCATGGTCCGTGGTGTTTACTCTGTAAACTTGCAGTCACCTGCTTATTTTCTGTTAG
>JASDQU010437264.1:34245-45426 GCA_032191745.1 Picea mariana | reverse complement strand
ATCGCTTGCCTTCACCTTGGGATCCATGCTAGCCAGTGGAAGATGACAAGTAGAGTATTTAGGATGTTTTTCCAAGACTGTGAGCCAATAGAAGAATTCGCCTCTGCCGACCGCATCCAAGAGACCACAGGAACATGAGGAAAATACTTATCTTTGATTATCCGGTGCCAAATGCACGGTTTCATCAAAGCACGCCACAGAGTGTTTGTTGCTAGAGCTCTATAGAAGACAAAAATATTTCTGAGTCCCCAGCTGCCAAGCTGTTTGGGTTTTGCTATGGCTTGCCAGTTACACAAATGGTAACGCTTTTTAGTTTTACTCTTGAACCATAGGAAATCATAACTTAGGCTGCACAATATATGCAGCACCGAGATAGAAATATGGGCAAGAGTCAACCAATAAACTGGTAGACTCTCGAGCACTGCTTTAATAAGTACCAAACGTCCACCCAGGGTGAGCCACTTATTACACCCATGGTTGATCCTTGATTCAAACTTGTCTATTAGCCATTGCCAATCCATAGATTTGTAGCTCCTTGGTTTCAATAAGTATCCCAAATATTTGAATCCTAAATTGAGATCTTTACAAGGATAACCAAGAGTATCAATTAATCTCTGGAGAGACCCAGGATCAACTCCCGCATGCATAAGAGTGGATTTTTGGATGTTTATGATCAATCTTGAAGCCCGACAAAAAACTTGAAGAATCTCTTGTATTTTTTTCCATTTAGCTGAGGAAGCTCTAGTCATAACGAGGATGTCATCCACAAATAATAAATGGAGGATCCTGATCATTCTGGACACTTTTATCCCTATAATCTGTCTTTCAGATTGGGCTTTCTTTAAAGACAGATTGAGCCCCTCCATGACTAAAATAAACAGTAAAGGGGGGAGCGGGCATCCCTGTCTCGGTCCTTTACTACTCTTAAAAAACTTAGTTGCCTCTTCGTTGATTAGGGTAGCGAAAGAAGTGGAGACAACACAGGCCATGATCCAATTTGTGGTGTTGATCCCAAAGCTGCTTTGGTGAAGGATATGTCTCAAAAAAATCCCATCTGGTGCAATCGTAAGCATTCCTTAAGTCAAGTTTCAGGATAATTGCTTGTAACTTTTTTGACTTAATGCTGTGGAGACACTCCTGCGCAGTTCCAATGGCATCCAAGATTTGCCGACCTTTGAGAAATCCAAGCTGTTCTTTTGAAAGTACCCTGGAAAGAATAGGCCTGAGTCTTTTAGCAATGACTTTTGAAATGATTTTGTAACAAAGGTTACATAGAGAAATTAGTCGATAATCATTGAAAACTGAAGGTTTATTGACCTTTGGAATCAAAGCCACAAAGGTGGAATAGATCGAAGATATGACCTCCCCCTTCAATCTTGTCTCATTGACCATATCAACCAAGTCCTGACCGACTAACTCAAAAAAGAAGTGATAAAATTCTGCTGTCCAACGGTCTGGTCCAATCAAGCATGTAGGCATGTTTTTTTTGTACCTGATGATGAGTGGAGTGTCCATTTGGAATGTAGGATGTTTCAAAACTCTTCTCACAGTTTATCCACAAATACCAATGAACATTTTTTTAATGTGTTTCTAAATATGTGAATATTGTTTTTTGGGAAGTTTGGAGTAATGAACTCTTCTCAACAAGGATTATGCCTTGATTACAATTTGCCTGAATGCTGTAGTCTAAATGTTCAATGAAATTACTCTCTTTTTATGATATTTTTTTGGAGACATTTGCCTGAAATATGGCGAGAAATTGTCAGATATGTAGATTTGAGTGATAATTTCTGTATAATCTGAGTGTCTTAGAATTTTTTAGCATGCCGAATTCATTTTCTGCATTCAAAAACAGATTTTAAACAACAAAAAATGGTGATTTCATACAAATTATATTGCTGGATTAACAAAAAAATGGTGATTTCATGCAAATTTATATTGCTGGATTATAATGAAAAAACCATTTGTTAAAACAGTTATAGACAATGCTGCTTGAAATGCTCACATTGAATCCACATTCCACTAAAATGACATTTGATAGTGGGTTTTGGGAGAAGTCTGTGGGAAATGGAATCCACAATATTTTCTTTCGAACGACGTTTCATAGTGTTTCTTGGGAGAAGTCGGTGGAAAATGGAATCTACAATGTTTTGTTTTCTTTCGAAGGCCATTTGATAGTAGGTCTTGGGAGAAGTCTGTGGGAAATGGAATCTACAATGTTTTCTTTCGAACGTGTTTCTTGTACTGGGCAACTAATTTCACTGGGAGAAATGATCAGTTATTTCACTTGCGTCATTTTTCCAATGTTCTGCATTGTAATAGTTTTTTGATGTTTTTTTGACAAGGAGAGGTCTCTCGAGAGCTTTTATGTCTGCCAAGATGTTCTGTTATTTTTGATGAGTGTCGAACGTATATTTTACGTTTGCGAATATGTTCTGTTATATTTGGAAGAGTGACGAACATATCTTTCTTATTTAAAAGGTCATGCATTGATTGCATTTTGCCTGAAAGTATTCAATATGTTATAGAAAGGATATATTCGTTCATTAACTCATAAATGCATGGGTAGGGCATTGAGTTATG
The DNA here is from genome assembly GCA_032191745.1 of Picea mariana. Lineage (NCBI taxonomy): Eukaryota > Viridiplantae > Streptophyta > Pinopsida > Pinales > Pinaceae > Picea > Picea mariana. Next base: position 42,843 of record JASDQU010437264.1, on the reverse strand, counting down.
TAATAGAAAGGATATGCTCGTTCATTAACTCATAAATGCATGGATGGGGCATTGAGTTTGTTATGAACCAAAACTTAGTAGTTGATTTGGTATTTTGGTTTTTTCGTTAAAATTTGAAATTCGATAGTAATAATTGTAAAAACAAAGATTCAACATTAAACACAAACCATAGTTGGAATGCTCAAAACCATTTGCACATGATAATTAAAACTTCCTTGAGGAGGTATGGATGCTTAGAGAAAATACAAGGCGATATGGATGTTTCTATTGGTCCTTGATGATAAACCCTCATGAGTGGAAGTTTCTAGACAATAAATATAGGTATAGTTATGAGGGTTTCATGAGGGAAAGATTTTTTTTTTATCAACAAAACTTATTTATACGTGGATATAAATCACAAAGAATTAAGACCCTAGCTTACAACATTAACGGAAGCTTTAAGAAACGAAAGATACATGGTGAGAGAGAAAAATCACTAGAAGTAAACTTATTGTCTAGACCTACCTAGGTAAAGAGTCTCCAAAACTATCGTTCACAATATGAAGCATGTGAAATGTATTATTGGTCATTAACATTATCTTTGGTTGCATTGTTGGAACCATCCTTTTCTAGCTGCAATTTGAGTAGAATGCCTTTAAAATCTAAGCAAGTCCTTTGAGCGTTCTTTGTAGATACGCTGGTAGATTTGTGATTGGCTCTCAAAATTGTTTGAGCATCAAGGCTGGAGGCAATGAAGGTATGAATATAGTATATACCATACGATTTTTAGGGTGTTATTGAAAAGAGTGTGCTTGCCTCTAGTGTTTATTGGGAAGTTTGAGATAAGAATGTCTTTCATTTGCTTACCTTTAGCTATAGCCCAACCTTACCATCTTAGAAAAAACATCATGAGAGTGGAAATGGGTTGTGAACTTCTATTTGTAGTTATATTTGAAGGGAGACAAGATGTCTCTTTAAAAAATGCCATCATTTGAATCATTTCTGTTGTAGTGCTCTTTGTCTAGATCAAGAGGAGCTTTGTGTAGTTATATTTGAAGGGAGACGAGATGCCTCTTTTAAAAATGCCATCATTTGAATGATTTTTGTTGTAGTTCTCTTTGTCTAGATCATGGAGGGATATGTTGTCTAGATCAAGAGGAGCTTTGTGTAGTTATATTTGAAGGGAGACAAGATGCCTCTTTTAAAAATGCCATCATTTGAATGATTTTTGTTGTAGTTCTCTTTGTCTAGATCATGGAGGGATATGCGTGATTGTAGGGTTAGGCCAAGCCTACTTTTAGGTGTGGGTGGATGTTACCATGAGTGGTGAGGCTTGGGTTGGTGCAACCATCATTTTACAATTGGAGGTGGTGTTTTAGAAAGAAAACCCTTTAAAATCATGCATTGGAGGTCCTCTAAAACATATTTCTTTGCACCATGAGCTTTTGGGCTTTGTTAAGGGCATGCTAAGTATGCTATTGACAATGTTAATGATTTCATAAATCTTTCCAAAAAGAAGCCCTTGTCTTGCCAACCTTTCATTGGGGAAATGAAATGAAAGGTTGACTTGACCACTAGGCACAAGGACATTCAATATGGCTTTGATACCAAAGCTAAGGCATCCCAAGGTCTCTCAAATTGTGATGCAAGATTTTTTAAACTTACCAAGTTGTCCACACTCTCTTAAGTGGGGTAGGACTTGCATGTTGGAAACCCTAGGCATTACCAATTATGTCATATAGTGGAAAAGTCATTTTAAGTCCTTGATGCATTTAACTAAAACTTGCCTAGGAGCTTTGCATGTCATATAGTGGAAAAGGAATTTTAAGTCCTTGATGCATTGAACTAAAACTTGCCCATTGCTCTCTTATGTTAGGAAGCCTTAACCCCACTTGATCCTCGATTAACATGTAAACTTCACATGTTTCCAAAGGGAGCCCCTTCCCTTGAACTGTGATGCAAAGATTCCAAAAACAGCCTACCAAGCTGCTCACATCCTCTAAGCGACATAGAACTTGAAAGTTGAAAAGCCTACTTTTAATTCCCTAAATGTGTTAAGCTTGTTGAATTTGGAATTGAACTAAAACTTGCTCAGGAGCTTCACCAACTAGTGAGTGTAGTACCCATTTTTTAGCAAGGACCACCCCTTGTTCTCTTATATTAGGAAGCCTCTACCCCTTTGATCCTTTGTTGATGTGAAAACTTCACATGCTAGCAAAGGGGGGCCCTTCCCTTGCCCCATAAGAAGCTTTGAAAAATATGCTCCAAACATTTGTGTTGCTTGGGAAGGGAATAACATTGAATAATATGTTTGCTCAATTGTAGAATCTTGTCAACAATTACAACCCTTCTCATAAGAGGAAGATCAAGATTGACTCCAAACTTGAGTTGCCTTGATCCACCGTTGCTAATCAATAAGCAAGATTTGCACACCAAAGGGGATTCCCAACCATTGGATGATTTCCATGTCTAATAAACATAACCAATGAGGAGGGTCTTCTTGACCAATAAGAAAGGCTTGAGTTTTCTCCTTGCTTTCTTTATGTGATTGTAGTGGATGCCCTTGGTACAAATCACTCTTAATCTATCCTTCGCCCATCCAACACAAAATTGGGTGTTCAAAATTAATTTCTTCATTGTTAAGTTTGATAATAATGCTTCTTCTATGTTGAAACACTAAAACATAGATTATTTGAGGTACTATAACATTGACCCCTTAAATTACTTTCCCCCAAAGCAATTATGATGCAGTCCCCCTCCTCTCCTGGGGCTGCGTGACCTCCCGGTCTTCGGATCTTTCCTTCGCCTGAGTCGGATTGACTCTTCGGGTTCCTCTTGAACCCAACTCGGCTCTACACAGGCCCCTTTTTCCTCTGCGTGCAAGTCGTGTTAGACTTGCTTGGTTTCCAGGGTCAGGATTTGACCGATGTCAATCTGCCCGTCGATCGACGATTCACAACAATATCGGGCCGCCAACGTGCTCACTCTTTACGGAAGAGCCCTATCCCCGATATCTGAAAGTGCTTGCTTGATCCTCCGTTGATATCTTGTCCCGATGAGATCAACAACTCCAGTTTATTTCGTCCTGTGAACTTACGTGTTCACTAACTTTACCTTTGCTCCTCGATATGATTCCCTATCGTTGATTTCCCTTCTCAGATCGTCGACCCTAATCCTCTTCGGGTTTCCGGCCTTTGAAAATCTCAACTCCTCGTGCTTTGCGATATCCTTTTGCTAAGTGCCTTCATCGCATGTGTCCTTAGGCTACGTTCTCGCGTGACCACACGATTACCTGTTAAAGCTCGCGCACCTTCAATACCCTGAAATGTTTTGGGATCGTCGATCTCCCGATCTTGACGGTACCTCTGGATTGACGGTTCAGATCTGCCCTCTCCAAATCAACGGATGAGATTTGCTTCCTCTGAATCAACGAACAAGATCTCTTCGTGATTCCGGACTTCGAGATTTTTAAATTTCAAACCCTCTCTTTCCTCTGTATGGCGATCTTTCTTTCCTTCGTATGGCGATCTTCCAGAATAAAAGATCTTTCGCCACCTGTCCCTTTAAATTTGCGGCCAGGATCTCCTCCGCGAATCCGGCTTTCGGGACTTTCAATTCTCAAACCTTCCTTTCTTTCGGAGAGATTTCTCTGAAATGGCTCGATCTCTCGCCACGCGTCCTTCAAATCGACGGCTCTGTTCCCGCTTCGGGACTTTGGTCTCCTCAACTAGATCAACGGTCCTACGACTCCTTCCTTGATCAACGACCGAGATCTTCTCCAGGTCTTCGGACTTGTCTTTCCTCCGCTTTCCTCCGGAGTCCTGGATCTGGCACCGCGTGTCCTCCTTCACATTGACGACTCGTCATTTCCGGGACTTCGACCTTCGACATTCCCAAATTTCAACAATACAAATCTCCGGAGTGAATCCTTTCGGAGTGTCAGAGCTCTTGACACCTGTCCTCTCTTGATCCAACGACTATTCAATGGCTGTCTAACGGAGTGAATCTCCGTCCTCCACATGTCCCTTCGCAGATCAACGACCCGTGTTCTTCCTTTGGGATCAACGACCCTTTCGGCGCTTTAGAACTTTCCGAAACTTCTTTCCATAAAAACCCCAGAGTGCAAACCTCCGAAGTCCATGATTTGGTGACACCTATCCTCTTCCAGATCGACGACGACTATCGTTCGCTTCGGCTGTTCGGGCTTCGGAGATGTCAAAACTTTCTCCTTTGCGTTCTCCTGGAGTGACTTTACCCGAAATTCACGATCTTTCGCCACACGTCCCCTTTATAGATCTGACGGATCAGATTCTCTTTGGGCATTCGTGATTTGGCAGTTTCAATTCTCAAACTGAAACTCCAATGTAAATTTCCCCGGACCTCGCGATCTGGTGACAAGTGTACCCTCTGCAGATCGACGACTCTCAGCTCTTCGACTGTTTGGCCTTCGGGTGTTCCAGCGTTACACCTTCGCCTCCTTGTGAATCTCACGACTTGCCGACGTGTGTCCCTCCGAATCGGATGGTTCTGATTCCCTCCGGCTCTTCAGCTCTTCGGATGTTTCAACCTTCTGTGCGCTCGTTCCTCCCGGAGCGTCTTCACCCGAAATGGATGGATTTCCGTCACGCGTTGTCCCAAATGATGGACGGTCCCAAATGACTTCGGGACTTCAACAATCCACTCTCCTGCGTATAAACAACGCTAAAGCTTGTGCACCTTCTCGTGATCAGACGACGGCTGATCCTCTGCGCTCAGATCCAACACTTGAGATCTGTTCTCTTCTCTGCGCTTCCTTATGTCACTGGACGTTGATCTAACGGTCCAGGCTCCTTTCCCACAACCAATCTAACGGTTGTTGTCGCTCCTCCTCCTGAGCTTCCACCTTCTCCCGACTTGGAAGATTTTGAAAGTCTTCAAAGGTTTTTGGCCTTTGAACTTTCTCCCGCGAACCCGACTATCTAGGGTCTCGCTTACGCTCTTGAATGCGTTGTCTCTTCCGAGCTTTAAGACTTAGAATAAGTCCGCTTCCCATGCACTCCTTGCGTTATTCCTTATGAGCTTGATCACCTCGAAGATTTCGATCTCCCATGCACTCCTTGCGTTTCTGGGATTTCGTCAAACTCAGATCCGAAGGATTTCTTGAAAATAAATTCTTCTCGCCCTCCTGGCATTCTCCTTGCTCGATGCACACCTTGCAGAGCTCTTCCTTACAGAGTGTTCAGTAACTTTGGTTCCTCCTGAACTCAACACAAAGTTCCTTCTGTGCACTCTTGCACTTGCTCGATGCCCACTTGGCAGAGCTCTACAGAGTTCTCAGTAACTCTGTTTCTCTATGCTCCTTCTGCACAGTTCCCCCCCCCAAGGTATTCAGTAACCTTGAGGTTCCTCTTTAGTTTGTGATCGCTCTGGTGTGGTCTCCTGGCACGTTCTTTTCCGACTCCGCAGAGTTTAGATGCGCACTCCTTGCGCTGGCTACATAACTTCAATTGTTTTGTTGTGCACTCCTTGTGTTAGCACCAATTCTTGCAAGCGGGGTGTTTTTTCCCGATTTCAGACCCTTTATGTAGAATGCGAAGAAAGGGGGTGTGAAAACCCATCAAATGCGTTCTAGTCCAAGGCCGCAGCCTAAGCGTCGAGTGCAGCCCACAGGAGAAGTCCATTTCGGGTTTAAAATCAAGCGAGCAAGTAGTCTGATTTCAACGGCAAGGATCAAGTGGCGAAGTAGATCGATGGTCGACGGGAAATCGTAGTTAACAGAGTTGCGCGATGGATAGCGCCTATATTACATTCATCAAATGATCAGGACCATCCATCCAGACGGACACGTGGCGCGCGACCAAGGCATGTCGCCATTTCGCCTATCGTAACTTTGAAGCATGAGGAGCAGCCTCCTCCCAGCCGCGAGACGTGAAGTGCCGAAGGCGTCCAGGACCCTGGCCCACAGTATTGCCGAAAAGATCTCAACCGTCCATCCAGAGGGACGTGTGGCGCGCGACCAAGCCATTTCGCCTATCGTAAAGTTGAAGCATGAGGAGCAGCCTCCTCCCAGCTGCGAGATGCGAAGTGCCGAAGGCGTCCAGGACCCTGGCCCACAGTATTGCCAAGAAGATCTCAGCCGTCCATCCAGAGGGACACGTGGTGCGCGATTAGGCCCTCCGCCTTCTCGCCCATCGCGACTTTGAAGAGCAGGGATTAGCTCCTTCATATCCGCGAAATGCGAAATACCGAAAGCGCCTTTGAAGATAGGCACAGGGTCACAGCCCGTGGTCACTTGGGGGCGATAGAAGGAACTGTGCAAAGAGCCGAAGCGCCTGGTTTAGTTGCAGAAGGGATCACTGTTTTCTCCAGGTGCCGGTTCGACTTGATCTCAATCCTGACACCTGCTTGGAAAGAATGAAGAAGAGAGGGGGTGGTTGAAACCTCACCTCACTCATTAATTGCGAGGTATGGAGGTCCCGGCTGGGAGTCCGCCCGCGATGGTCCTTTGTATTGGTTTTCCCACAGAAGCCATGCCGATGTCCTTGACTCACCAGGAAAGTCTGAGCACGCTAACTCGGCATTTAAGGGCTCAGCTACCTCTTAGCATGAGCCATACAGAGTTAAGATGGCGTATGACAGATGAGTGCAGGCCAGATTTGATTGAAGAGACGCCCCATCCTGAAAGTCTAGGACGCCTCTGTTGGACATTGTTTAGGAGTATATGTAGGCATTTTTTCCATTTTTGTAAGTATCGATGGTAGAGCGAAGCTCCCAACTGTAAAGTTTTAACAGACATTCTAGCTCTCTGGTTATGCATCTGTATGTGAGATTTCTTGTTTTATGATAGACAGTCTTTCTTACTCCATCTAAGTTTTCATCTCATACTGAGGGAGTTCATGATCGAATGATTCGCATGAATTATTGCAATTGTGTTATGATAAAGGATTTATTGTTGCATCGTTGTATTCTCTGGTTTTCTGCGTTTAAATGTAAGAAGATCTTGCGTTTGGATGCTTTCTCCCACAGTCTGTTAGAAACCTGTTGTTTACGACAGACCCTTGCATTCTTCTTATACAAGTCTTCCCCCTACTCACCTTTACTACAACTCACTGTCTGAAGTTTAATTAAGACCTCACTTGCCCATGCATGCCTGGCCTAGTTTCGGAGTTGAAACAATATTGTTCTGAGTTTACTTCCATTTGATCATCCCTTTTATAAACAAATCGTGACATTAACTGATGGGCATCGGGCTCTGCTTCTGCTGCAATCCAGGAGTGACTTCCGATGCCAACACCTTGCAAAGCCTAAAGAATCTAGAACGATATTATAAAACTCAATGAAGATAAAAGAAATCTATCTCCTACTGCAAATGAAACTTATCATACATCCACAATATTCATTCATGAAAATGCATAAACACACAATATGCAGGAAAAAATGCTTTTCTATTATCTTTGTGTGTCTATACAGATGCTTACAAAAACTGGACTGTAACAGAATCCCAGTTCTCTCTAATTCTCCTAATCGAACTCTATCCTAAGTTCTGCTTCTAAGACCTCTCTTCCCAAGATCTCTCTCTCTCTCTCAAGTCTCCTAACTCTCATCTTGAAATTTGATGCCGGATCTCCTTACAAAAGAGGGCTCTACGAGCTCGTCCTCTCTCACCTAACCTCATCTATTACATTGAAGTTTTCATAAATGGCCATCTAGTTTGATGTGAACCTAGAGCCATCAACCTGTCAACCATTAAAGGCGACCTTATCTTCTGTCTGTTCAGAGATATGGCTTGGTTTTCACTCAAGCTTACAACATGAATCCGTATAGGATTATATTTCAAATTTAAAAATGGGAGGATTAATGCCTCTCCCTCTCTGAAATGCATGTTGATGTGTTGGAATGTTGGCGCGTTGCTAAGGTGGAGTGATGCTCCTGCATCATACTCCACTGCTGTGAAAAATTCTTGAGCTCCTGCTCATGACCTTCCCAACTCTGTTGAAATCCACTTGGATCCCAAACTCTTCCTTGGAGTTGTCCTCTTGCTCCTCTGCTTTGCTGCTGCCGCTGCTGATGCTTCTCCTTCTTCCCTGTTGCTGTTGCAAGTTCTCTTCTGTTCAGCTTTCCTTTGCTGACTGCTTCTTGTGTTGACTTCATCATCAACTTCCTTATCTCCTCTATCACCCTATCCAACTGCTCCAGTGGCTGGTTCTTCTTATGCAGTCTTCTCTGCTGCACTTCCTTCTCCTTTCCATACTTATCAGTGGGCAGACCTACTCGATCTCCCATGCTGTCTTTATTTCCCCTAGTGGCACTAAGTTGCCACTTTGCTGCAAACTCCAGTTCCACAGTGTCATCTCTGAGCTGCTGCTCAGCTCCTTCCTTCTCTGACATCTTGATTTTTGTCAGCTCCTTTTGTGTTGGTTCAAGTCCAACTTCTTCCAGCTGCTCCTAGGGCTGGTATGCTCGTCCATCTGCTTCCAACTTGACCTGTCGGATGTGCAAGCTTTGCACCATTACCCTTCTCTCTAGGGCTCCCAGTTCTTCATACAGATCAGCAAAGTCCATGCTGTCTGCTTCTTCGTCTTTTGCTGTAGGCTCCAGTGTTGCAGTCATCTCCTGTTCAACTTCCTGGCTGAAAACTTC
>JASDQU010437263.1:82619-95924 GCA_032191745.1 Picea mariana | reverse complement strand
TATTTGCTACATCCTCTACTGCAACTTCCTCTCCTTCATGTCCAGCTTCATCTTTACTTTTAGATTCACTGACATCTCCAACATCTGTTGTGCGCCTCTATTTTATTTCCATGTCCACGAGTCTGGTGCGTATGTTATGCATCTCTCTTTCCATGGATGGATTTGGCACCTCCCTACCCATTTCTTCTGGAATTTCCCTCTCCTCTGGTGGATTGGGTGTTTGCCTGTCTCTTCTTCTCGACAGCATGGTGAGTCTTTCTTTTCCCTGCTATAGAAAGAAAAGAAATCTTTCTGGGCTCTGATACCAAACTGACACGGACCTCCCCTGCACCTCAAGTCGAAGTCCGCTCGTAGGATCATTCTTTGTCTCCTTTGAGCTGAATCAGCTCTTTCGATTCCCTGTTGGAATCTTCTTTCAATCGATCCATAGGTCCTTTTGGAAGCTCCCCTGTGCGAACAACACTAGGCATGAGCTCCACCTTTCCCAAGCGATCACAGTGCTATGACCAAGGCCTGATTCCAAAGGCACTTGTCGCAACTCGCAATCTTGCGAGTTCGCGAGTCGAAACTCCCAACTCTTTATTCCCAAATTCATGATACTCAAAATGTCGATACAGGTATGGCTCCCTTATGTCAGTTCCCTCCGCACGTGACCACTGTCTAGTCTTATCACTAGCACCCCTCACTACTCGTCGCTTCGCGAGTTGTAGCATCGAGCTCACGTGCTCTTATCTCGTGAATTCTTGAGATGCAAGAAGTCAATGGAGTGTTGACTCCTTCCACTATATGACATATGTCCGACTATCTATCACATGGGCCCACAATGTGGTTCTGCCATGTGTCCCTCATGCTCAACTTCACACTTCGCGACTTCACACCCCAAGCGATGCCTCCTTTATATCCCGACACCCAAAGTGCCAAGATCCCGAACTCCTCGCTACTCTCTATCGCAACTCACGATTTCGTGACTTCTCCTTCCAAGTCTCTCGACTCTCCAACTGCCGAACCCTGAAATGTCGAATTCTGACATGTTCCCAGTGCTAGCCCACAATGAAACTTCCCGCCTTTTCGAAATTTTGGACTTCGTGATTTCGCGAATCCTGATGCTAATCTTTCGATTCTTCAACCCACAAAACTCCAAAATGAGATTACGTGAATGATCCAATGGCCATCGTCGTCTTGGATCCTACAGCCCTATTTCTTCTGAGCTTAACTTAGAAAAAACACTCGCCATAACCCTCCTTTCTCCTCTGCAAGATCTGAAGGCTCTCGGGACTTTGCAACTTCTCCACGGAGAATTCCGATGGTCTGATTCCTCCTTGACAACTCTTGCGAAGTGAACACAGTATTCCTTCGTGGAACTTCTCCACCTATGAAACGACTTTACTACACCTCCTTTTCAACACTTCAAGACACTAATTATTCTGATCTTTTACCATAAACTCGAGTCTTCAAAAAGACTCTTGCACACACTCCTTGTAGAAACTCTTTAAATACTTCCAAGTATTTGAATTCTTAGACTCTGGGCACTCTCTTTGCAACAACAGCCCTTCAATTCTCCCCTGGGTCGATAAGTTCTAACTTACAACCAGCCTACGCACATCTTGCACGGCTTCTGTGCTCCACCTGCACTTCTGCAAAAAATGAGAGTAATTGTTATCTCTACTGAGCTTTCAGAGATGAAACTCTGAACCCTTGTCAATGCACTCCTTGCGGACACTTCACTGCACTCCTTGCAGGAATTCTGGCTCAAATAGAGAAACAGTTGAAAATCATTCTCTTATTCTCTCTCTCTCAGTCTTCAACCATTAAATATGAAATCATACATTCACGCATCAAAGAAAATGCATAACAGAGAGTAAACAAGCATATATCAATCAGCATGTACAAACATAGAAAGCAATTGAACACCATGAGTCTGAACTAAATATCTTTGTATTAATCCAGAACTTTTGTACATGGGTTTTTACTCTACACAGCTCTCTGCTCTCCTATGCTCTCTCTTCTATTGATAATTGTTGCTAATAATAAAAATGATGCAATATGAGGGTGTCTATAGTCAGTTTTCCCTCCGCTCCTAAAACTGTCTAATCTAGAAGTAAATTCTACCTACTTACATTAACTACCTATAAATGCCTTTACATCTTACAAGTGAGAGCGGATCGCTCAAGATCTATTTACAATATGAAAGTACGCACTCTCTTAACTATTACATTGATGTTTGGTGTATCAAAATTCAAAACATTTCAAACAATTCATCATGTGCCAAAATGCATTGGCGCTTGTCCCACGGTCGCTTGTTGTTGGCGATGCTCCTGTATCACAATGTGATGAACATATACAGGCATCTCAATGTGATGAACATGTACGAAGGTTGCAATGTGATGACCATATCCCTGTCGTCGCAATGTGATGAACATTTACGTACATCTCATTGTGATGAACATATAAGAATGTCTTAATGTGACGAACATATCCCTATCATCACAATGTGACGAACATAAACAGACATTGCAATGTGATGAACATATCCCTGTCATTATAATGTGACGAACATATATGTGCATTGTAATGTGATGCTCATATTATGATGTCACTTTGTGAAAAACATTTCTAAACGTTTCAATGGGATTAGCACATCCCATTGTTGCAATGTCATGTACACAACCCAATGTCGCAATGTGAAAAACATATACCAACATTGCAATTAGACGAACATTTCCCAATGTCGTTATGCGACGAACACAAGCCACTTTCGGACTGTGAAAAACCTATTCCAACACCATAATGTGACAAACAAAAACCCTTCATCGTAATTTGATTACTATAACCTTACGATGTCACGTGACATCACATTGTGATGAAAAACAAATGGTCAACATTGCAATGCAGTAGTGCCATAGTAAACTTTGGTTAAATATAATCAGCATAGCCCACCATAATCAGATCCACATGGTCAACGAAGGTCAGCCATGGGCATCGTCAACCATAATAAACCCCAACCAACCATAGTCAACCATAGTCATGGTCAACTACATTCAACCATGGTGAAGGAAAACCACGATCAACCATAGTCTCAATGATGAACATAAACAGACGTCTCAATGTGACAAACATATATGGACATTGCAATGTGACGAACATATCCTTGTCTTCGTAATGTGACAAACTTAAATGGATGTTGTAATGTGATGAAGATAGCCCTCTCGTCGTAATGTGACGAGCATATCCTTTCATTGCAATGTGATGCTCATATTCTAACATTGCATTGTAAAATACATTTTCAAACGTTGCAATGGGATGAACATGTCCCATTGTCACAATGTGATGTACACCATAGATGATTTTAGGGGATAAATTTCATCAATGGGCTGATTTTCCATGGTTTTTCCCAAAAACATATTCACCAATTTCCATTTTTTATAAAAATGATTCGTCCAAATTCCATAGAATAGAATTATTTTACCTTAAAAATATCCAAAATTTGATAGAAACTATATAAAATCCATAGAAATTTGAACAATTTTATAAAAATGTCACCAAACATTTTACATTTTGCATATTTAGGACTAGTAAGATTAGCCCAAGTTTCTATATTTTAATATAAATTTTCATCCTTAAAATTATCCCTCGTGTACACAACCCAATGTCACAATCTCACAAACATAGACCAACATTGCAATGAGACAAACATTTCCCGACGTCACTATGTGATGAACATAACCCATTGTCGGGTTGTGACAAACCAATTCCAACACCATAATGTGACAAGAAAAAAAACTCTTCATCGTAATTTGATTATTATAACCTTAGGATGTTACATGACGTTATAATGTTATGAAAAAAACATGATCAACATTGCAATGTAGTAGTTCCATAGTAAATTTTGGTTTAACATAATCAACATATCCCACTGTATTGAGATCCACATGGTCAACGAAGGTCAAGCATGGGCATGGTCAACCATAATAAACCCCAATCAACCATAGTCAACCATGGTCATGGTCAACCACAATAAAGCATGGTGAAGGACAACCATGATCAACCATAGTCTCAATGATGAACATATATGAACGTTTCAATGTCACGAACATAAACAGATGTTGCAATGAGACGAACACTTCCTTGTCATCGAACTGTGATGAACATAAACAAAAGTTCCAATGTGATGAGCATAGCCCTGTCATCGTGATGTGACGAACATATCCTTGTGTTGCTATGTGATGCTTATATTCTGACATCACATTGTGAAATACATTTCCAAATGTTGCAATGGGAGGAACACATCCCATTCTCACAATGTGATGTATGCAACCCAATGTCACAATGTGACCAACATTGCAATGAGACGAACATTTCCTCACTTTGCTATGTGAAGAACATAACCCACTGTCAAAGCACGACAAACCTATTCCAACACCATAATGTGACAAAAAAAAAACCTTCATTGTAATTTGATTACTATAACCTTACGATGCCATGTGACGTCACAATATGATGAACAAAACATGATCAATATTGCAATGCAGTAGTTCCATAGTAAAATTTGGTTAAACATAATCAACATATCCCACCATAATGAGATCCACATGGTCAACGATAGTCAACCATGGTCATGGTCAACTACATTCAACCATGGTGAAGGACAACCATGATCAACCATAGTGAACCTTTCATTCCCAAAGTCAACCAAGATCTACCAAAGTTAACCATGGTCATGGTCAACTGTAGTCAACCATGGTTATTTTCAATTAATGCATTAATGTATTATTAATGTATTACTTTACGAGTGTATCAATACTATATTAATGTTTTATTGTTTTAGTTATGTATTTATTAATGCATTTAATGTATTAAATGTATTTTTTTTATTATTATTGTAACAATGTATTACTTTATTAGTGTATTAATACTTTAACAATGTATTAATTAATTTATACATCACACTACTCTAATAATGTATTATACTTTAGTAATGTATTTATTAAAATTGTATCAATGTATTAATTAAATAAATTAATATATTATCATAACATTAATGTATTTATGTCATTCATAGTCATGACCATAAGAAAGCATGATCAGGGTTAACCATAGTCATCTTCAATAACTGTATTAATATATTACTACTTGAATAATGTACTTATTAAGGTATTATTACTTTGATAATGTATTATTAATGTATTAATATTTTAGCAATTTATTAATTAATATTGTATTAATACTTTAATATGTTACATTATGCATTAATGTATTAATAATTTATTAATGTATTACTTTACTAGTGTATTAATACCTTAATAATGTATTTATTAATGCATTTAATAGATTTATTGATGTATTTAATATATTATTACATAATAATGTTTTTTTTTTTGCTAGTTTGTCTTTGACCCGCAAGACTAGCCTATGGATGAGAAACCGTGACCCAGGGGCATCTCAGCCGTCAAAATCACTCAAGGATCACATCCGTCATGAGCCACACCAACCCTTAATATGGTTGGATTTTTTGTCCCCACAGGTTTTGAACCGGTGACTTTAACATCACAGAGTGCCTTAACAACACACTTCGTCACCGATTGTCCTACACCTCGGGGACTTGCATAATATTGTATTATTAAATACAATGAGTTCAATGTATTACTATTTTATTAATTTATTACTTTAGTAATGTATTTATTAATTCATTTAACTTATTTAATTTGTTATCGTATTTAATATTTTTATTTATTTATTCAATGAATTATTAATGTATTACTTTATTAGTGTATTAATACTTTAACAATGCATTAATTGATGATGTATTAATACATTAATAGACCATTAATTTATATACATTAATACATTATCATTATATATTATAATTAATTGGTACATTAATTATGTGTTAATACATTAATGGTCTTCCACAATGCATGGAAGTCGTCAACTAGCAACAACCACTTTAAAAAGGTGGTTGATATATGTTGATCGACACCATTTTTCACCTTTATAAATTAATGACATTAATTGGCATATATCAACCACTTTTATAAAGTGGTTGTTTCTATTATATAAACTCTAACAAGTTAGAAAGACATTAATATCAAATGAAACCCTGACAACTTTATACTTGAACTAGCTGGTTTTACATTTGAACACTTAATAATTTGTTGTGTACATGGATTTTTAAGTTGTTAAGGTCATTTTTCTTCTCCCTCCCATATTTTACTTTTATAATATCAAAGTAATATCGTGGAACAGAGGTTAAATTTGACGATTAAATGTTCATTTTTCTCTTATTTAACCCTCAAACACTAACAATTTCAAAATTACGACGTGTACTTAATTTTTGAAACAGTAAAAAAATGTGATGTGTACTTAATTTTTGAAACAATGGGGCAAGGTCAAAATTCACTGCTACCATATATTTGTATATGAAATTATACTATATAATATATTTATAAGTCTACCGAGCGCTCAAGAGTCACAGACTAGTTGGGGTCTTTTCGATTTTTTCATGCTGAGGTTTTAGAGAGATTTTATGGGTTTCAGCATGCTTAGGTTTTAGAGATATTTTTTTCCAAATTGTGCTATTGAAATTGCAATGTTTTCAAATTTGTAATTTGAATATTTCAAAATTGTTTTGGAATTGATTCATAATTTTTGAATCTACAGAAATTACCAAAATTACAATCAGATTGCCAAAGTTGGAGCATTTTAGTTGTTCCATACTACATTGCCTAAACTTGTAATGCATGCATGAAGCGGTGACCAGTAACAAGTTGTTTATATGGCATGCTCACAAGTTTGGGGGATTTTTTGGACCATATCGCATCATGCAATTCTACATGTTGAAAATTGAAGGCTAATGAGAGGGAAAAAATATTGAAGAAAAGATTAGGGCAGGCTAAGAACCGAAGGGTGAGAGGGAAGAAAATATTACGATTCATGAATTACAATTGCATTTTATGTTTTATCAAAGTGTACATTGTCATGCTTACATTATTGGAATTTGTGGCTATACAATCTTCGAAATTGTATTTGGTTGATTGAATCCTATGCCATTAATACTTTATAGGATTTCACAAACTTCTCATTTTTCACATCTGCATCAATAGTAGTAGACATTTTGGCCTATGTGATTGCCATGTATTAATTAATTAATTATGTAGGACATGAACAATGTTTGAATCAAATGTAAGGTTTAACAAAGTTGTTTACCAATTTCTCATAGCAGTTTTATCAACATTATTATATCAACATTCACATTTTTCCTCGTTTATGTATAAAACTTTTCAATGCTTCTTGTAAATTATGTGAACTGTGTTTAATATTTTATCAACTATTGTGTCATAATAAATGTTTTAAATTTCCTTTGAAATTTTATCAACTCCTGTGAGATAATAAGTGGAAAGGTGCAAAACCTTAATTACTTCATCTGCTTTTCAACCTTTAGTTTTTTATATTTGTTTTAATAGTATAATGTTTATTATTGGTCTTTTATATTTAGATTTTGTGGTATGTGATGAAAAAAGTTATTTATTTTACTGTGTTGACTTGATTTCTGCAAGTATTAGCATTATAAGGTTGCATCCAATGATTATTGGGGTTACATTTCATTTCATAGTGGAAAAATATTGTTAATGGACATATCCTATTTGAAAGGCTCACTGTATTTTACCAAAAGGTGTCTTGCATAAGTGTGAGGTTTATATTTTTCAAAATTGATGTTCATCAATGCACTGGAAATTTGTTAAAAAACTTTCCATAAATGTACTTATAAAATAATTGCAAGATTAAGAAGCCAAAATCAAAGATATATTCATGTGATCTTATTTTTATTAATCAAAATATATGTGTATTGGTGTTAATGTAGATTACTGAACTTTCCTTCTCTTGAGAACAAAAAAATTCTCTTGTATTCATGATAAAATTAAAAAATATATATAATACATATTATTTAAATGAATGGAAAAAATGAATATAAAACGAAAGGGAGTTTTAAAAAGAAACTCATTAGAAAAAAATTACTTTACAGGTAGGAGTGGCCCTAAATTTTAACCCTTGATAGTGAGTAATGTAAAAAAATCTATATACATGTTTGAGAGGGACAAACAATGACATATTTTGAAAAGTTCTCACTAATAAAGTGTTTTAAAATATATGTGTCTCCATTGTTCATGTTTGACATCCATGTTCCATTAAATGTTGTGTTATATTTATAGATATGCTTAACATGTGGAAATAAATATTTATGTGCATGATGTGGAAATAGATATTTATGTGCACGATGGAAAAAAGGGTTTAAAAGAGTTCATGAAATAGTTGAAAGAGAAAATTATTCAATGCACTTTTCTCTTTGAAAAAAATATATATTTCAAAAAATAATATGCATATGAAGTGTCATTTGAACACTCTTTAAAGTAGACACTTTCAACAATCAAGGAAATTGGTGGCTAGAAACCGTAGATTTCTTGTCACCTTTTATCTTTCACTCCATACATAGAATCAAAATACAAATACTAAACATTATCAAATATCCAAAGAGACATACAATTCAAATACCGATCTCTAAGAGAAAGACTACATACAAACTACATATTGTTTCCAAAGCTTACTTTGATCAGACCAGCCTACTAAAATTGAAATTCCAAACTTTCAAACTCATGTCCATCGTGGAACTAGTGAAAAAATAAAGATTCTACACAACAATCTTGGGATTCTTTGGACAATTGATCCTCCTTTTTATTTAGCTCATGATAGATATGAGTGAAATACATCCATTCAAACTCTTGTATAATCCAACGAGATTGAGACAACACGAAATGCAAACAAATGATGTCCACCTTTGTTTTCTTGTTTTCCCAATTGATAACCACTTGTGAGTACCCCATCACTAGCATATGATTTATCTCAAGTGAATTTGCAAAATAAAGTAGAAAATACAGAGTCAAGAATTATGCCTTGGTGTTGGATCCCAGACCATGAGCATATCTAATGTGAAAGAAGTTAAGTGAATTTACATACAAAACAATACCTACTCCACACCTAGCGGGGTGACCCTTACTGGCATTGTAAAAAAAACCCAAGGGATCTCGTAATCAAAAGATGACATTATTGGCACCCTCAGTTTCCTCTACTGCATTTAAATTATTTTGAGAGTTTTTCAGTCAATCTAGCCACTACATCCACTAACACTTGTTTGTTTAGAAACACATTAATATTACTATCCCACCAAATATAATAAAAAAAAATGACAAGGAATAGAGTCATAACTTGCCACTGATGTGTCCATTAACCAACTATGACCACATATATCAAAACTATTCTAATTCTAAGATGCTTGTGGATTAAAAATTTTGTCTAGGAGGATCCATATGTGACTTGTATAGTGGTAGGGGACATAGAGTTGAGAAATCATTTCCTATGCCTGACTACATAGAGAACATTCGTTGGGACCAATAAAAACTCTCTTAATATTGTTATACCATGTTAAAAAATTGTTACTAAGTGAAATCCAAAGGATGAGTTGTTATTTCATAGGATTGTGGAGATTCCAAACCCATTCCCACCACCACAAAGAAGACCCATTGGACTATGTTTCCATTTAATATTTGTAGTCAATCTTGGTGCTGAAAACACAATATAGTGCATTCTTCCACCATACCATGGAGTCATGGTCCTCTTTGAACAAAGTCATATCATTAGAGAATAACTTACCAATAAACATGTAGCATTCCTCAACAATCTCACCAACCAAGCCCATCTCTCTTTTGAATTTCCAACCACATCTACCATTATGATTATGATCCTGAGCTCTGGTGTCCCAAAGGGAATATATATCCTGGTTATGAAGGAATGCTTGAATATCATCAAAGAGTCTATAATCTATGTTTGCATGAGCCCATGGATCTTCATCAATTCAAACTTTCTTTCCATTCTCGATCCTCCTCACAACCAAATTTCCCACTAGAGAGAAAGCTTCTACAAGAGATTTTCAAATGATCCAACTATTTTTGGAATATTTCCTAGGGATACGAAACCAATATTCCATAGAGAGACTACCCAAATATTTGTATTTCCTCACCCTTCCCTAGAGATCCAAATTTCGTATAAGCCTCTAAATTCTCTTGCCTACAAGATCTGGACTAAATAATTAAGGGTATTTTATCCCCCGTCCTCCCATTCCCTTAGGATAGGCTAAGCATGACCATTAAACCAATGGTATTCCATCTTGTTCATGACTTCCCGACCATAGAATTGAAAACCTTTTTTCCTTATCTTGGTCAAAATTCCTTTTGGTACCTTACAACAAAGGTCTAGCATACATGTATGCTTTCGAGAGCCAACTTTAGAAGGACTAACCTACTTCCTCTTGACAACCACCTATTAACTCATAGGGAAATACAAGCTTTGATTTTTGTGTACAACCACAACCACTCCTTAAAATCAGATGCATTCGCCTTGAGATTGAATCCCAAGTACTTAAAGGCTCCCTCTAAACTTTTCCTTGGGAAGGGAAGAGCTCTTTCGAGGAGGGGAATGCAATCTTCCCAAAGGAAGGAATAATGAACAAGGGACTTCAACTAGTTTATTTCCATCCCTATAGCATGACAAAAAATATCCAAGATGCATCTGATGCATTGAAAATTCTAAAGAGAACCTGCACCAAATAGGAGGATGTCATCATTGAAAAGAAGGTGAGAAATAATTTTAGTGTGGGAGACATTAATACCTTTAAGTTCTCCCCAACTCCTTGAAATTATCAATAGTTTACTTATCCCTTCCACCACCAGGAAAAAGAAAAAATTGGAAAGAGGGAACCCCTATCTAAGCCCTCGTGAATCTTTAGAGAGTTTATAAGGGGACCCATTGATCAAGACCACAAAATATGCATATTGAACGCACCCCAAGATCCAATTGACAAGAAAAGGTTCATCCCCATTTATACT
This sequence comes from Picea mariana, assembly GCA_032191745.1. Classification (NCBI taxonomy): domain Eukaryota; kingdom Viridiplantae; phylum Streptophyta; class Pinopsida; order Pinales; family Pinaceae; genus Picea; species Picea mariana. Next base: position 84,990 of record JASDQU010437263.1, on the reverse strand, counting down.
AACACCAAATGAAGAAAGGTCCATCTCACCTTGTCATGGGCCTTAGACAAGTCCAATTTTAGCAAGACCGAGGAAATTTTGGATGTTTTAATAGATTTCATTTCCTCCTATGCGAGAGCCACTGCATTGTGAATTTTTCACTTGAAGTGGACTCCAAACTATTAATTGGAGATGATTTCACTTAGGATAGTCTTAAGCCTATTCTCTATGATTTTTAATACCACTTTATACACAAAGTTACAAAATGAAACTGGGTGGTAGTCTTCAAAGGAGATGACTTCCTTTGGGGGGGGATAAGGGCCAAGAATATGGAGATCACTGCCCAGAGGAATTTCCCATTTTTTTGGATTCATGTACCACGTTCAGAAGATCCCCTTTCAATAGATCATAAACCCAATATATAATTCAACTAAAACACTATCCAGACTAGGGATTTTACCTTTCTTCATGGAAGAAAGGGTCAATTCTAGCTCAAATTTTGATACGTCTTCTTCCAACACTTCATTCATATATTTAGTGAAGACCTTTGAGAATAGTTTGAGAACTACTATCATTTCCTCGATAGGACAACCAACTTCCTCCTTGAATAAGGAGCTAAAATGAATTCTAGCCACTTCTTATTTTTCCTCAAAGGTCTTAGTCTAACTCCCATCCTATTTGGTCACCTCCCATATGGTTTTTAGATTTTTTCAAAAATTGACAAACTTATGAAAAAAATTGTGTTATTGTCACCTTCAACAAGCCAAAAAACTCTATTTTTTAACCTCCAAGAATCTTCTTCCTTGGCCAAAAGGTCCCACCTGTGGTCCATCAACAAATTCATGGTAAATTCACAACCATGAAAGGTCCCACCTGTGGTCCACCAACAACATATAAAACGATTTTCATTCATAGAGTGAATGCATATCCATGGGATCATAAATAACTCAAAAAAAATAGATAAACACTTATATCTAAAAGAGATTTTGTGCACACAACTTCTTAGGAAGGATGTTCCACCCAACCATAGACTTGTTCAAATAAATATCAAGAACAATTCACCCCCAATATGGAGCTAGGAATCCATAAAAGAAGGGTTCCTCTCACAATCCCTCATAACTCAATATCACACAACCCATTGGTTTTCTCCTACAACTATCCCAAAATTCCTCCATCTCTCTTCTTCATGACCTGCCCAACCCAAGGATGTACCCCTTCACTTATCTTAGTCCATTAGGCATGCCATTCATTTATATGGGTCTCTTTGGATTAGGTATATAGGAATCTCTCTGCTGGGAACTTAAGGGAACTCACTTTCAGGAAAACCACTAGCAAAAATAACAACAAAAACTTGTTGATACAGTGCAACCCACGCAGGTGTTCACTCTTCAGGCTTGACAACCTGGCTCTTCAATTTCCAACTCCAAAATGATCCAAAAATACTCCAGCATGCTCCAAAATTCACCCATCCATGTTGTTCCAACTCCCAAGATATTTTCCCTTCTTCTCTATGTGTTGTTCATCCTAAAACGCCTATGTAAAATTGCTTGTTACTACCCATACAAATTTCCTCTCTTTCCCCAAGACAGTTGATTGCTCACTCTTCCCAATGTTGATTGTACTTAAGTCCCATTCTCTCCAAAAACTATTGGATGTCACTCTCACACCCACCCTATGATATATATTCAATGATTGGGCTCTCATACACTCAACCAGAAAATAAGTTTTTTCTCCATATGGTAACAAAATTTAGAAATGTGGGTTTTAATTAATACTAATAAATTATTTCCCTTTGGACCCCTCTTGGACACTCTCTAGGAATTCCCCCTCGCTTGTGGATTAATCATCCCCCCATCTCTATCCATATCCCAACATTTGGTATTAAATTATATTTGATTACAATTTAGAAAATACATCTCGCATTTACATTGCTTGGACATAGCCACATTTATATCTACATTATGCATTAATTAAACTGGGGATTATAGTGGGGATGTTACATTGCCCCTCCCCTATAATTGTGCATCATCATTGATGCAACGCACCTGTTGGACATAATTTCATTAATGTGTTGTCATTGATGTCAAACAGTAGGGCAACATGCAGAGATTAAAGCTCGGGAGGGTTAGTGAATAAATATCAAAGCTCAGAAGAGATGATGCACATGAAACACAGAAGGGAAAGCACATTGCAAAAACATGATCAGATAAAGTCAGGACCATCAGATATGCAATCGACATCAATGACATGGATAGATTGCAGAAAGAGAAAGGAGAATTAAACAACATGTTATTTCCAATCCCGCAATTTGTCTATATCGTCAAATCTCATTGACTCAAATATCGAAGACTATGGTTGATCCACCAAATGATCATATTAAGTCATGACCATT
>JASDQU010437263.1:50728-76571 GCA_032191745.1 Picea mariana | reverse complement strand
AAGGTGGATTTCGACGCTGAGTGGAGGAGGATTCTGAAATCGGTTGTAACCACCCACATTGAAGTTCTGGAAGAACTCTCACGTGTTGAGTGGTCCCACCTCTGTGCGCTTTCCAATGATGCTTCTGCATCATACTCCCCTTGACAAAAATTCATGGACTCATGTCCATGAGCTCCTCTACTGAATTTACCTGCTTCTGGATAGCAGCTTCATTTTCCCAACTGGCATCTTCTATTGGGAATCCCTTCCATTTGACCAGATACTCAAAATAAGTTTTCCTCCTGGTCTTCTTGCCAATCCTCTGATCCAAAATCTTCTCCATATGTAGCTTCTCTGCCACAGGCATATGCTTCTCCCACTGAATCTTTCCTTGATCTTGTGATCCTTCTGTGTCATCTTTCCTGTAAGGGTATAGGTCTAAGACATTGAATATGGGTGAAATTCCCACACCATCTAGCAGCTCGATCTCATAGGTGTTTGCATCAAACTTCCTCAAGATCTTACAGGGTCCTATCTTCTTCATCTTCAATTTGTTATATGTTCCCCTAGGGAACCTTTCCTTTCTGAGATGTGCTAAAACCTGATCTCCCACTTCAAATTGAAGTTCCCTGCGATGTTGATCAACTCTGTGCTTGTATTTCTGGTTAGAACTTTGTAATTGTTCTTTGATCCGACCATGGAGTCTCTGCATTTCAGCAGAAAAATCCTTTGCTCCAATGCTTCTGATCTCTCCCTGTTCCAAGTCCCTTAACTCAGACACTCCCTTGGGTTGCATTCCATAGAGTATTTGGAATGGGCTCCTTCCAGTGCTTCTGTTTGGTGAGTCATTGTATGCAAATTATTCTTGTGGCAGAATCTGATCCCACTGGTTATGGTGTTCAGTAACCAGGCTTCTCCATAAGTTTCCCAAACTTCTATTTACCACCTCAGTTTGCCCATCTATTTGAGGGTGATAAGCTGAGATGAAGGAAAAATATATCCCCATATTCTTCCACAACATCCTCCAAAAGTGACCAACAAATTTTGTGTCTCTGTCTGAGACAATGCTCCTGGGTAGACCGTGAAGTCTCACAACTTATCTAAAAAACAGATTTGCAACATGTGTTGCATCACTGGTCTTCTGGCATGGGATGAAATGTGCCATATTTGAAAACCTATCCACCACCAAAAATATGGAATCGAATCCCCTTTGTGTTCTTGGCAATCCCAACACAAATTCCATGCTTATTGCATCCCAAGGCCTCTATGGTATTGGCAATGGTTGATACAATCCAGTGTTCTGTCTTTTTCCCTTTGCATGTTGGCAGATCCTACATTTGTTCACAAAATTTATCACCTTTGTTCTCATACTTGGCCAATAGTATGAAATTCTCAACTATGCAAGCGTTTTTTCATGGCCGAAATGTCCAGCCAATTCTCCACTATGCTTCTCCTTCAGAATATTGTCCCTCATTGAGCATCTTGGTATGCACAATTGATTTCCTCTGAACAACAATCATTTCTGAACCATATACTCTGTCCACTGACTTCTATTTCTTAGTACATGGCTTTTACATGCTTTGTAGGCCTCCTTGAAATCTGTATCATCACAATACATATCCTTAAGGTGTTCAAACCCCAAGGTCTCCACCTGGAATTCTTGCAGAATTAAAAATCTCCTGCTTAATGCATCAACAGCTTTGTTAGTATTCCCAGCAATATGTTTTATGAAAAAAGTAAAATTTTTCATAAATTCAACCCATTTTGCATGCCTCTTATTTAGTTTTTCTTGTCGGGTTATGAATTGTAAAGCTTGGTTATCATTGTATAAGACAAACTCTTGCGGGACAAGATAATGCCTCCATTTCTTCAATGCTTGAATTATGGCATAGAACTCCTTGTCATATGTGTATTATTTCCTCTTAGTCTCATTCAGCTTCTCGCTAAAATAGGCAACAGGTCTGTTATCCTAACTCAAAACTACTCCTATCGCAATTCTGCTCGCATCACATCTCACCTGAAATGTCTTTTTGAAATTCGGCAAGACCAGAATTGGTCATTCCATTATCGTCTCCTTTAATATGTTGAAGATATTTTCGGCCTCCTCTGTCCATTTAAAAGACTTTTGTTTCTTCTTTACTATATCCATCATGGGTTCACAAATCTCACTAAAGTCTCTAATGAACTTTCTATAAAAACTTGCTAAACCATGAAAGCTCCTTACTTCGAACATGCTCCTTGGCGACGACCATTCCCTGATTGCTTTCACCTTTTCTGGATCCATCTTCAGTTCATTTGAAGAGATCAAAAAACCAAAGTAAATGAGCTCTATCTTCATAAAAGAGGACTTCTTCAAATTGATCAGCAACTTCTCCTACAGTAGCCTTCTCATTACTAGCGTTAGGTGTCTCAAATGTTCCTCTTTAGTATTGCTAAAAATCAGTATATCGTTCAGATATACAACCATGAACTTACCAATGAAATCTTTTAGAATTTCGTTCATCAGTCTCATAAAAGTGTTCGGGGCATTCGTTAGGCCAAATGGCATAACCAGCCACTCAAACAGGCCTTCATTCGTCTTAAAGGTTGTTTTCCATTCATCACCTTCTCTCATTTTGATCTGGTGATATCCACTTTTCATATCTATCTTAGAAAAGAAATTTTCTCTACTTAAGAAATCCGTTAAGTCATCCATTCTCGGTAAAGGAAATATGTACCTGATTGTGATCTTGTTGATATCTCTCGAGTCTGTGCACATTCTCCATCCTTCATCTTTCTTTGGGTTTAACACAGTTGGTACTGTGCATGGGCTCAAACTTTCTCGGACTAAACCCTTATCCAACAACTCTTGGACTTGGTTCCTCACCTCCTCATTCTCTCGAGGTGTTAATATATACATTCTTTGTTTGGTAGGCTTGCTTCGGGTATCAAGTCAATATGATGACTGATACTCCTGATGGGTGACAATGAGTTTGGCAGCTCATCCACCACTATATCAACAAAATTATCCAGCAGCTCCTGAACTTCTTCAGGTAAATCATCCACTGATGTACTCATAAGGATGACTCTGGGCTTCCTCACCACAACGAACTGCATCTCTTGTTCTTCCTTGACTTCTTTCAGGAGTTCCTTCCCACTCATGAGAAGTATGCTTGTGCTGGCTTCCTCTTTCACTCTCTTCTCCTCCATTGGCAGCAACATATGTGTCCTACCATTCTTCTCCAATGTATATGTATTCTTTCTTCCATCATGAACGACATTTCTATCAAACTGCCATGGTCTTCCCAACAAAATGTGGCATACGTCCATGGGAATTACATCACATGGGATTTCATCTTTATATCCTCCTATTTTAATTTCAACCAGGCATTGTTTAGTGATCATTACCTGGTGTACTTTTTGCATCCATGAGACATTGTATGGCCTTGAATGTGCAGTTGTATTCAGCTCCAATTTCTCCACCATCTCTGTGGATACTAGGTTGTCAATACTCCCACTATCAATGATCACCTTGCATACTTTATCCTTAGTCTTGAAAGTTGTCCTAAAGAGATTGTTTCTCTGTACTGGATTTTCAATTTCTACCTCTGCTTTTAAGAGAACTATTCTCAACATTAGGGATTCTCCATCCTCTACTCCTTCTACTTCAACATCTCTTTGTTGTTCTTCTGAAATGTGAGCTTCTCCTCCTTCCTTCTTCTTCTCGGGACATTCCCAAGACATGTGCCCTATATTTCCATAGTTATAGCACCTTACTCCTCCTCTGCCTCTTCCTCTAGAAGAGTTTCTTCCACCACTCTATCTCCCTCATGAAATTCCTCCTCGTTCTGAGTGATTGTGTGGTTTCTCAGCCTCATCCTTAGACTGATATGCTCTGTCATGGTTAAATCCCTTTCTTTTTCTTGGGATTGAGCCTTTACCTCTTCCTCACTGGTTCTGTTTTCTGGCCAGCTTCTCCTTTGCCTTCAACACAAACTGATAAGCATCTTCCACAGTCTTCACTGACATCATGCTAAGCTCATCCTAGATTTCATATCTCAATCCATTTATATATCTGGTGACTCTTTCTTCATCTCTCTCCCTTTGTCCAGTTATGATGTTCAGCCGGTAGAACTCCTCAGTGTACTCCTTGACTATCATCCCTTTCTGTCTCGGGTTTTGTAGATTCCTGAACAGATTGATCTGGTAGTCTTTGGGTATGAAATTAGCCTTCAGTTTGGCTACCATCTTGTCCCAACTCTTTATCCTCTATTTGCCTTTACTTCTCCTCTCAGCTTGCAGTTCGTCCCACCATAGTTCTGCATGCCCTTTTAGCCGAGTGACTGACTGCTTCACCTTCTTCTCCTCATTGACATCTTCATAGTCGAAGTGTTTTTCCATGGACCTTATCCAGTCCAACAGTTCTTCAGCATCTAGATTTCCCTCATACATGGGGACCTCTATCTTAGCTCTGCCTCCCAATCTGGCAACTGCTCTCAACAAATGTTCTTTTGCAGCATCCTCTCCTACAGCTTCTTCAACCTCAGCCTCTCCACTTCCTATATCATTGACATCCCAAATGTCAAGTGCTCTTCTCTGTACTGCTTCCATTATTTCCAATCGGGCATGAAGCTCTCGCATCTCCCTCTCTATAGCATGGTTGGCTAAAGGCGGCTCTCATCTTCTTGGCAGAATTATGTTGACTATCTGCCACACACAGAGTACAGCTCCAAGTTCTCTGTCTCCTTCTTTGCCTAAAGTCTACAGATGAAAAACTAATGCTCTGATACCACCTGATGTAGAGCCCCTATCCCTCTTAAGGGCTGCGCGACCTCCCAGTCAGGATCTTCTGATTCTGGAGCCAAAATGGCTCTTCTAGTTCCAAACTAGAATCCTTTGAACAAACACACAGGTCCCCCACAAATGCTCAGTTGTCTTTTCCAAGCACCAAGTGTGAGCTCCCACAACACATGACCAAGAGCCGTGACTTTGCGCTAAGCTAAAAAGGGCGCTTGTTGTGCACCAGAACTTCACAAGTCAAGCGTCCCATCCCTTCATCTTTTGAACCTCCAGTTGTCAAAATGTTGAAATATTGTGGGCCGGGACTTCACAAGTCAAGCGTCCTGTCTCTTCATCCTTCGAACCCCCAGTTGTCAAAATGTCAAAATGCCTTGGCGTTCATTCTTTCGGGGTTTCATTATTTGGGGAATCGTGATGCAAGGGTCTCACTCCTTTGTCTTTCAAATCCCTTGTTTCTAAAATACCAAAATGTTGAAATGCCGAAAGCTCGAGGCACTTGATCAATGGCTCACAACACCCTCCATATCTATGGTCAGATCTCTTCCCTGTCACTGACCTCCTCGCAACTCCACTTGATCCAACGGCTTGTGGTATTTCGTGACTCTCCTCGAGATTTCTCCACCGTCCATTCATATCTTTGAGATCTCCTCTCCTAGATCTACACAATGTTAAAGCCTGTTCTCCTACTTCAAATCAGACGGTCCATGAGATTCTCCACCGCGATCCAATGCTCGACAACATTCTTCCTCCTGAGATTTTACTCGCTTCAGAATTAGATATTTTCTAAGTCTTCAAAGACTCGATCTTCATTCCTTCCAGGGAATGAGTTCCTGGATCTCGATAACACTTTCCAAAGTGTTATCTCTCCTGAGCTTTGTCCGGTTCAGACTTCAATTTCCCGTGCACTCCTTTCATTTGAGGGATTTTGATAAATCAGATCCATGGTATTTCTCATAGAGAAACTCCTCCTGATCTCCTTACGTTCCTCTCTGGATTGATGCACACCTTGCAGAGCTTCCAATGAAGAGAAACAATTGAAACTGGAAAAACTCACAGTTCCATCCACTTGTTCATGTAAACAGAAATGACAGGAAAATGCACACAGTCCACTCACCATACATTTGGATCAATTTTCCATTCTGTTATATTCACAAGTTCCCAATGGCTACAGAATACATTCAAAATTACAGTAACTCAAAACACTAAGATCTCCTACTAACTCACAATTCTCTCTTACAGCTAATTTCTCTCTGTATTGCAACCCTCTCTAACTGGGTGTACAAACTTCTACATAACTCAGAAATGTTTCTAGGGTTTCCCCTAGCTACTTGCTTACTCTAAAATTCATCCTAAGCTATCTTATTTCAATCGCATTCTAGAGCCAAAGTGGAAACTCCTGCTCTGTTTACAATTTCAAAACTTGCCTCAAAGGGTAAAATTCGGCACCGGTTCAAGCATGTCGCCAAAGGTGAATTTCGGCGCTGAGTGGAGGTGGATTCTGAAATCGGTTGTAACTACCCACGTTGAATTTTTGGAAGAACTCTCATGTGCTGAGTGCTCCCGCCTCTGTGCGCTTGCCAACGATGCTCCTACATCAGGAGGTAGTGAGGAACCAGTTGAATAAAAGAGAAGAATCATGTCATAAGATCGAAGAAGAAGTAGTGAATCTTAGAAAGAAGGCTGAGAAGTCAAACACCCAAGTCAAGTTCTTAAACAAATCCATGACCTTCGATGAGATCTTGGATAGTCAGAGATCACCAAATGAGAAATTCGGTCTTGGATACAACAAAGAAGAAATTAGTAATCATAAGAAACCCGATGCAAGACCTTCATTTGTAAAGGGTGAAGACAAGTTTGATGCAAGTCTTTCATTTATAAAAGGGGAAAGCAGGTATGATGCAGGTCCTTCATGTTCAAAGAATGAAAGAAACACTACAATATTTAAAAGATCAGATAAATGAAGACATCCAAAAGCTACTCATACACCTCAAAGTAATTTTATAAGAGAGACACCTTCATGGATGAATCAAAGGAGGTATGATATTTTTTTCAATGGTTATTTTTTTTCTTGTGATGAATATGGTCATAAAGCCTTGGATAGTAGGCATCATGGAAGAAAAAAAGTTGGTAGGTTCAACAACAACAGTATAAGATGTTTGAACTGCAAGATTGTTGGCCATATTGCTACACATTGTTACACTATGAGATGCTACAATTGTGGTGGATATGGCCACAAAGCCCATAACTGTTGGAACTCAAGAAGACAATCAATGAGAAATGCTTCATACAATACAACAAGAAGAGCAAATGAAACATGGAAGAAAAATGAAGTTGCAGTAATAGAAGATCAGAGAATAAAGTTCAAGAAACTAGGACATTCATAGATGTGGATAGCAACGACTGAACATGAGTGAAGTCAATTGTTGAGAAACGAATTGCAGTCATATGACAATCATAGTATAAACTTTCTCAGACGACATTAGAGAAATGTATAGTAGAAAAGTATCATGGATAGAGATGGATACATATGGCTAGAGATTGATGAGAATCAATGAACAGATCTAAGGGTAATTTGAAAATATGAGCTACAATTGCGCAGTGTTCCAATAGGGAAGCAGTATCCGTAGCAGCAGCATTATGATGTACAAAATTATATACATGACATCCTGTAGAGATAAAAAGAGGAGAGACCTTGTCAGGAATATCTACCCTTTTAGAAACAAAGGGGGAGAACAATCAGAGGAAGAGAGAGCAGAGGGACAGGGGGAGTTATTCAATTATAGCACCCAAATCATGGGATGGTGGCTAGATTCCAAGCAACACCAAAAGAGAGCCATGTTCAAGATGTGAGAAGAATATTTAGGTATTTGAAAGGAACCATAGATCTTGGTTTGTGGTAACCTAGTAAGGATTCATTCACTTTAAAAGCCTATTCAGATGTAGATTGGGCAGGTTGTGTAGATGACAGAAAAAGTACAAGTGGAGGAGAATTCTTTTTGGGAGATTCATTGGTAGCTTGGATAAGTAAGAAAAAATCCTCAATTTATATGTCTAGCACTAAAGATGAGTATATTGCAGTAGCAAAATGTTGCACACAAGTGGAATGGATGAAACAAACCTTACAAGACATCAAAATAGTATTTGAAGAACCTACTACTATCTAATGTGATAATACAAGCGCTATAAGTCTCTCCAAGAACCCTATCCAGCACTCCAAATCAAAACACATTCCCATAAAATACCACTATCTAAGAGATCAGACTGAAAATAAGAACATTAAATTGGAATATGTCCCAACACAAGAACAAGTGGCAGATATTTTCATAAAACCCTTAAGTAGAGATGTATTTGAATATCTCAGGAAAATATTGGGAGTAATCCCTCTTCCAATCTAATCTCCCAAGAAAATTATGCATCAATTGGAACCAATTCGGTGGGAGACAACAATCAAAGTCAGAAGGATTCATTCAGTTATGAAAGGAAAAGTATGATTGCAGGAGGAGTTACCCAAATTCAGATTCTAGTCAAAAGTATACAGACAGACAGAGCTTTACCATAGGGGAAGCAACCATTTTCCATTGATGTCAAAGGGGGAGAGTAACTTCAGAGGAGAGAAGAATCATCATAGGGGGAGATTGTGTATGAAGTTGGTGTGTTTCCATCAATGAAAAAGGCAGATATTGTTGGACAAAGTGTCATTAATGTGTTTTCATTGATGTCAAACACTAGGACAGTATGTCGAGATTAAAGCTCAAGAGGGTTAGCGAATAAATATCAAAGCTCAAAAGAGATGATGCACATGAAACTCAGAAGGGAAAGAACATTATAGAAACATGATCAGATCAAGTCAAGACCATTGGATATGCAAGCGAGATCAACGACATGGATAGATTGTGGAGATCGAAAGGAGAATTAAACAATGTGTTATTTCCTATCCCGCAATTAGTCTAGATCGTCAGATCTCATCGACTCAAAGATCAATGACTATGGTTGATCCACCAACCGATCATATTAATTTGTGATTTTTGGATATGCAAGCTCCATATCAACGATAGAAATAGATTGTGGAGAGAGAAAGAAGAATTAAACAACATGTTATTTCCAATCCCACAATTATTCTAGATCATCAAATCTTATAGATTCAAAGATAGACGACTATGGTTGATCCACGAAATGATCATATTAAGTCATGACCATCAGATATGCAAGCACAGATCAAGGGTAGGGATTGATTATGGATCACAAAGGAATAATTAAACAACGTGCTAATTCCAATCCCGCAATTAGTCTAGACCATCGATTTTCACCTGCCAAATAGATCTATGGTTGGCATTAGTTCCACTACCAACAAGCAGTTTTACATTACGTAGCTCAACGATAGTTTTAAACGTCGTGCTATTTAGGACCCCACAATTTGAGTGGAAGGATAGGATAAGCAAGGAAAAATGGTTGATATGTCGAATACTCGAATTCTCGATAGTCGTTGGATCACTTTAAAGTGGAAGGATAGGATAAGAAAAGAAGAAGAGCCATTGGACTTAAACCAAGGAAAAGAAACATCACAGACAAATCGAGCCATTGATCTAAAATCATGATCAATGAACAACATTCATTTCGTGTTAAAAGTTGTGAGGAGGTTACACTTTGAGAAATATCACTTCGGAAGAACTAGGAAGTGGAGAAACATAAGTCCCGAAGTCTCGAAGGCCAAAGTCTCAAAGTGGACATGAGTCATCCGATCTGAAGGACACCTTGAGATCATTCTCGATCATTGATCAAGTACAGTGGAAGGATAGTGTAAGTGGAATAGACAAAGTCTCTAAGTGCTAACAGTCATCCAACTCATTGGTAGATTTGTAAAGAGGTTTCAAGTCGCATGGTATGAAGTCCCAAAGTGCTGACAGTCGTCCAACTCATCAGTAGATTTGTAAAGATGTTGTAAGTCACATGGGATGAAGTCTCAAAGTGTTGACAGTCATCCAACTCCTCGGGATATTTGTAAAAAGGATGGAAGTCGCGAAGGATGAAGTCTCGAAGTGTCGAAAGTTGTCCAACTCATCAAGAGATTTGTAAAAAGGATGGAAGTCATGAAGGACAAATTCTCGAAGTGTCAACAGTCATCTAACTCATAGAGATATTTGTAAAAAGGCTGGAAGTCACAAAGGAAGAAGTCTCTAAGTATCAACAATCACCCATATCATCGGGAGATTAAAACGTGACCATTGATTCTGATAACTAATCAAGCACTCACTTGGCCTAGAGCCTGGTCACCGCCTGTGGTCATATGGAATAAGAGCAATAAGGAAAAAATATAATACATCGCTTAAGTTGATAAGCCCATGGTTTTTCATTGTCAGTCATATGTAATGGTTTGAAGGAAGCGCCTTAGCAAAACTCAATTTTTGTAGTAGTTGTAGTGATCATGGTTAAGTTAAATGAAGAGGTGTGATGGTACAAATGAAAGGACACAATGCGTTATAATTCACGCCATTTTTAAGATTATATAAATGAGAAAGAATGGTGAGAATAAAGTGTCTCTGCAGTTTAGATAATAATATCAAAATAGAAGAAGAGTTCAAGAAGAAGAATTGTTAGTTCTAAGGTGCCTGTCAATGTCTTATTGAAGAACAGAAGAAGACAGAGAAACAATTATGCAATCCAGTATTTGNTATTAGAATGCATCAGATTCATTGAAGATTAAATGACAGAATGCAAAGAGCATGAGATGAAGTTTGACTGTAGATAACCAAAAGACCATACAAGCAAAGGTTGCAGTAGACAAGTAGAATGTACAGCAGTTAATGATTTTAATAAGACTTGAAGAATTGATAGTATCTCTGTGTGTTTTTGAACACCTTGAACAAGTAATAGTAAAAGAGTTATAAGTGTTATAACCTGCATAAAGGGAGGAAGGGTGGATCAAGGGAAAACAAGTCAAAGTCAAAAGGTCAAATCTGATATGACTTGTGTTAATGGCTGCATGAATCTAAGTCAATGAAGAGCAGAAGAGATTGAATTACATTGTGAAATTAAGGGTGGTTAGGTGGCGCAAGGGCAAGTTGGAGCCTGCAAGGGAGTAGGTGCTTCCTTTTCAGTTGTAGCTGACTAAAAAGGGGGTCGAAGCCTCCTACCAGTTGGTGTTGGTGAACAAGGGGAGTAGATGCTTCCTTGTCAATTGTAGCTGACTAAAAAGGGGGTCGAAGCCTCCTACTAGTTGGTGATGGTGAACAAGGGTGTGGGTGCATCCTGATCAGTTGGTGCTGATTGAAAAGGATGAACATCTTCCTTCTATGCAACTTGTAAAAATAGAATTTTGCAGTTAATAGAAAAGTGTTTGTGGTTTTCCCTTTTGGGTTCCATGATAAAATCTTGTTTTCATAAGGGTTTGTTGTTCATCATATATTGATTAATTGAATAACTGATGTGTGTTCTTAATATTGAAGGAATTAATATGAAAAATCATGCAATACTAATTCACCCCCCCCCATCTCAGTATTGTTGGATATTCCATCAACATCGTGCTGAAATAGATATATATATTTCTATCACAATACTTGGAAAAATAAAATAAAATTATGTAATCTTTACCCTCCAACAACAGTCCCAAACATAATATCTCATTCTTCTCAACACGTTGACCTAAGGAATGTTTCCCATTCACTGCCTTCATTCCATTAGGATTCACCATTATTTTATCAGGGTTATCAACTTAGTGACCAAGAATTTCAGAGATGTGCTTTTGGTAACTAGTTGCCCAAAAATGGAGTCTTGTATTTTCAACTTTTGTTTTCTTAAAAATTGGCAAAATATTACAGTTACTCCTCCCACATTTTTCCTTCATGCTCCCATGTTTCATATTCAGGATCGTAGAAGGTCCATTGAACCTTTACCAACCCTATGGATTTGTTCCGAATAACTTTGACTTTCCAGTCCAGGATGCATACTAGTTCCACTCAGAAATCCCCTTTGTTTTCCACCTGGATCACAGTCCAATCAATTATGTGGTTAGTGTCGGGAACATATTTATTAATAATGACACATTAAATACATTATGCACTCTCATGGATGTAGTTAATGATATCATGTATGCAACTGGCCCTATCTTTTATAATATTTCAAAAGGCCAAAAATATCTTGTTGCCAACTTCAGGAAACAACCCAATCTTATCGAACTTATTTTTTGTTTAACTTTTAGGAAAACATGTTCCCCAGCTTTAAAATCTCTAAAAAATATGTTCTTGTTTGTGTAACTCTTCCGCCTATCTTTGGAATCCTTTAAATTATGCTTGATCCTTGTCATTTTATCTTCCATTTCATTTAACAAATATGGCCCAATGATGGCTATGTTTGTTGGGTTATCCCAACTCACTGGTGTGTTACACTTCCTACCATACAAATCTTCAAATGGACTCATTTTTAATGAGGCTTGATACCAATTATTATAATAAAACTCCACTAATTGAATGTAGTCTTCCCATTTTTATGGTTGACCCATCACATACATTTTGAGCATATGTTCAATTATCCTATTGGTCCTATCTATTTTCCCATATTTCTCTGGGTGATATGTCATACTAAGATTCATATTTTTCCCAAATCCTTTGAACAAACCTTGTCAAAATTTGGATGTAAACCTGGAATCTTTGTCTGAAACTATTGCCTTAGGAACTCCATGTAGCCTAGCAACTTCCTTCATGTAAATATCTAAAATGTTTGTTACCTTGTGTGTTTTCTTCATAGGAATAAAATTTGCTTCCTTAGTTAATTTTTCCACCACCACCATGATGGAATCTTGTTGCTTAATTGTTCTAGGTAGCCTTGTAATAAAATCTATTGTAGCCACTTACCACTTCCATTATGAAATGGGAAATGGTTGTAGAAATATTGTTGGATGTTTGTGCTCTATTTTAACCTTTTGGCACTCTAAATACCGAGCTATGTAGCTAACCATTTATTTATTCATTCATATCCAAAAGTATTGGCTCCTTATAGTTGTAATGGATTTCTAGTATCTTGGGTGCCCAACATATGGCACATTGTGCATTTCTCTCAGCACTATATTTTTCATCTCCATGGAATTTGGCATATACACCTTACCTCTATGCAAGAGGATTCCATCCTCTTTTAATTCATAATCTTTAAATTTATGTTGTAGATTGTCTTGTTGTAAGTTTTCCTTTATTTGGAAATAATGTTGATCTGAATTTGCTTCTTTGAGAATTTTATCTTTTAAATATGTCATGTACATGTTGATGGCTGAAATATTCACTTCATGAGTTCATTTGTTGAGTGCATCAGCTGCCTTATTTTCCTTGCCTTTGATAGGCTTAATTTCAAAGTCATATTCACTAATAAATTCCATCCACCTAGTTTTTCTAGCATTTAAGGTTGGATGTCCAAATAAATGTTTCAGACCACAGTGGTTTGTTCTTATATCAAATATCCTCCCCATTAGGTAATGTCTCCACATTTTTAATGCATGTACAATTGATGTTAATTCTAGATCATGAGTAACATAACTTCTCTCATGCTCTTTTAATTTTTGGGACTCATAGCATACCACATGATCTTTTTGATTGAAGACTCCACTGGGCCCTTCCTTGCACGCATCCATGCACACTACAAATTCTTCATATGGATCTACAATATTTAATATGGGAGCACTTATCAAAAAAAAATTCAACTACTAGAAACTCTCTTCACATTTTGGTGTCTATTCAAACTTCACTCCCTTCTTTTGCAAAGAAGTAATTAGGTTTGCAATCTTTAAAAACCCTTTTATGAATCTTCGGTAATAAACTATGAGACCCATAAATGATATGACCTTTGTCACATTTCTTGGTTCTAGTCATCCTCTAATGGCCTCTATCTTCTCAGGATCGTCTGCTATCCCATTTGCTAAAATACTATACCCCAAGTAATGGATCTTCTTTTGATAAAATATGAACTTACTTATATTGCATATAATTTATCCTCCCTTAAAACCTTTAGCACCATTCTGAGATTCTCCTCATGCTCTTTTTCAGAATTTAGAGTATATTAGGATATCATCTAAGAAAACAATTACAAACTTGTCTAGGTACTCACTAAAGACTCCATTCATTAGACACATAAAAACAGTTGGGGCATTTGATAGTCCAAATGGAACTACCATGAATTCATAATGACCATACCTTGTTTTGAATGTTATTTTGTTGATATATTCTTATTTTATCCTCACTTGCTGATACCCAGACCTCAAGTTAATCTTGTAAAATATTCTTGCACCTTTCAACTCATCAAATAAATCATCAATCCTTGGCAAGGGATATTTTTTATTTATAGTGACCTTATTCAACTGTCTGAAATCAATACATAGCCTTAAGGTTCCATCTTTCTTCTTCACAAAAATAATTGGGGCTCCCCAAGGTAACACACTTTGGTGTGTATACCCCTTCTTCAAAAGATGCTCTAGTTGCATCTACAACTCTTTCTGTTCTTGTGTGCCCATTCTGTAAAGTGTCTTGTACACTGGGGAAGAACCAACCACCAAATAAATAGAGAAATAGATGTCTCTCTTTGGAGGAAATCCTGGGATCTCCTAAAAAAAACATTCAAAATATTTTAAGGTTGGATGGTCTTCATAATTGCCACTTTATTACTAGTTTCCTCTTCCATGTGGGATTCAAAAATTTGACATCCATTCCTAAAACTCTTTTTCAACTACATGGATGAAATTTCTCTAACAACTACAGCTCTTATAATTCTTTGAATATTTCTTTGTTTCCCTTTCTCATCAAGACATGTTATTCTCTTTTTGTATTAACAATCTAGCACAACATGGTGTTTTTCCAACCAATCCATGCTAGCTAGATAGTCATATGAACGAAAAGATATAATGTCCAGATCTACCTTTTTGTTTAGTCCATTCATGTATATCAATAAATATTTAACCAAATCATTGATATTCCTCTTAGCCACTATGGCCAACTGAAATAACCAATATTTATTATTCTTACTCTGCAAGTGAATTATTTCAATAATGTTATAGTTTATGTAACTATGGATAGCTCCATAATCAATTAAAATTGTTATGGGTTGGTTATCAATCTTACCTTCCACTTCAATCATGAGGGATTGATACTCTGCTTGCTTGTTGTCCAAGGATGCATAAATCCTTGGCATGCTTCCTCCCATATTTTCCACCATTTCATCCTCCTGAAGGTTGTGGACAAACAAATTCTTTATCCTTTGTGAGGGAAGTCCCTATACAAGTGATTCCCCTCACATCCTCAAAATTTTACATGTTTCTTCCTTGGCCTTTCTCTAAAAGAATATATTTTCTTGTGTTCATTTTGGGTTGACTAGCCTTGTTGATTTTTTGGAGAGTTATTCTTGAAAAATGGTGGCTTAAAAACTTGTCTTCTTTCCTTTCATCTTGTCATTCCAATTATTTTGAAATATTGGCCTCCCTCTGCTTTTCTCAAATAAATGATTTTCTCTCCTTATGGCTTCCTCCAAAGTCCCAAGGTTATCATATTTCATATTGTCACTATAGAAGGAGGGTAACCCACTCAAAAACCTTTGGATTTTGACCTTTTCATCCTTTATGAAGTAAACATAATTTGACAATTCAAAGAACCTCTTCTCATACTCATTCATTGTCATGCTTCTCAACTTGAGTTCAAATAAATATTTCATATTCCTCTCATAGTAGAGACAAATATTTCTCTTGGAAATATCCTTTGAACTGTCTCCATGAGACCCTCTTATCATCAATATTCTTGTCTTGCTTAAGTTGATTCCACCACATGGTTTCCTTTCCCTGCAAGTGGTAGGTTGCAATTATTTTTTCTACCCTGGAGGGGTAATAATGTAATTAAAAATATTTCTTCATTTCCAAGAGAAAAAAATTGACTTCTTCTCCCTTCCTATTCTCACGATTGAAATTTGGTGGCTTAATTTTTGTGAGCTCGCATTGAAATGTGTCTCCCTTAGGCCTTCTCCTCCACCTCCAGATAGGGGACACACTTGGGCTACTCCCTAGACCTGAAGTAACATGAGCTCTCCCATTGGATTTCTCTAGGGAATCATGGTGCCTAATCCTACTCCTTGACTACCTATCATTCCCATGCCCATCCCTTCTACTATGGGATTTGGATGTTGTCACTTCTCTAGCACTAGATTCTGGATTTGTGCCAAAGTCCCTTTTGACTTGCTTCTACAACATGTTAAAGCTCTCAAGTATCTCTTCATGAGCCTTCATAATATTTTTTTTATCATCTCTATATATCTACACTTCTATATGGAGGCTTATCATAGTTACAGGCCCCTTCCTATCTCTTCTTTCATTTGATTTAGTCTCAACATTCCCCATGTTGACATACAAGCCTATGAATTCCTCCTCATGACTATAGGAACCTTAGGCATCTTCCATTATTGTGGGTCTCATATACAAACCAAAGTGATTCTTTTGTAAATGTGTTGAACCTACACAAAATAGATCTAGCTAGAAAAAACTACACACATTTGCAGAGAGAAATTGAGAAAGAAGAAGAAGGAGAGAAATAATAGAAGAATTATCATTAACCGTAATGAATAATGAATAATTTACACATGATATACTCTATATAACTCAACCAATTCGCACTAGAGGAGAACCAATGTGCCATAGTGGTGGTATAAGGTGATCTGGACACATAGTAGCAGTTACGGGAGTGAACTGCCACTAGCTAGTCTAGTCTCTCAGGCAGTCACAGGAGTGAATTGCCACCTAGATGAGTTAAATAGTCAAATAGTCTTCAATTAACTGACTGAACAAAGTGTAGTGAGGATTAGATCAAGGAATCAAGGGTAATGTGCCAGTATGGTGATGATCCCAAGTCAAGTGCGCATTAGCATGGTGATGATCCTAATATTGCATGGTGACAAAACCAATGCAACATCTAAACTCAACTCAACTAGTCAAACTGAAGTGTCAACTGAAAGAGAATATTATCCAGGTGGAATATTCTTCCCTAAAATATAGGAGACTGGATAATGACTAATTATGACTATTAACAAGGAAAAATATTAGGAAAAATAAATCCTAGGTGTGTGTGAAGTAACTCCAACACCCCCCTTGAACATCACTATGGTGAAAATAAAGAATGGGTCCCGGAAACGAGGCCATGTTAGGTACCCAAATACAAAAGATACACTGAAATAAAGTGAGGAAAGAGGGAAAACCTCATGGAAAAAACCCCCCTCAAGGTACAATGTATGTAAAAGGAAGAACTACAATTGCTAGGAAACTATGTCCTTCACTCCAAGACGACTTCGTAGAGAATGCAACTTCTGCTCAATGAAGGTCTTGGTGAAGATGTTTGTCATCTGTTCTGCTGAAGGACAGAACTGTAGGTCAATGATCCCCTCATGTACTAAGTCCTGGATGTAGTGCATGTGGATCTCAATGTGCTTCATCTGCTGCCTCTGAATTGGATCTCTACATAACTTCAGAGTGCTCTCGTTGTCACACCAGATGATGATCAACCAATGAAATTGAATTCCCAACTCAGTGAGAAAATGTTGTAGCCATATATCCTGAATGGTTATGTTAACTACCTGTATGTACTCTTCCTCGGTTGAATATAGATCAATGGTAGCTTGCTTCTTGCTCGACCAACATATAGGCCTAGAACTAAGACTGAGTGAGTAAATAGATGTGGACTTCCAATCAGTGTTATCGCCAGCCCAGTCAGAATAATTAAATATGATGATATATAATGTAGATTATGTTGCATAATAAATCCCAAAGGTGATGGTGCCTTGTACGTATCGAAGGATATGCTTTGCATCTTTCCAATGTAGCTCATGCGGCTCCTACATGAACCTGGAAACTGTGCCAACTACATAGGAGAGGTCTGGTATGGAGTGTGTGAGATATAACAAAATCCCCACTAAATATTTGTACAGTGTGTTTTCAAACAGTGGAGTCTCCTCGACATCCTCAAGTTTGACTCTTGATAGGAAAAGAGTCGGACCATACTTGCAGTCTGTCATGTGAAATATCTCAAGGATATCTCATGCATACTTGGCCCGATACATTTTGATGCCTGATGTAACCTGACTGATCTCAAGTCCAAGGAAGAAGTGTAGCATACCCATGTCCATCATCAAAAACCTTTCATGTAGAATCCTCTTGACTGCAAAAATCATTGAATTTGAGCAACCAGTGATCAACAAATCATCAACATACAGAACTAAAAGTATAAGTGAATCATTCGTCCTGAGCATGCAGACATTTGGGTTTGATTTACAACGTACAAAGTTTTGTGACAATAGGTAGGAGTCCATATTTGCATGCCATTCCATCGAATCCTTCTTGAGGCCATAAAGGGACTTATTCAGTCGACAGACCAAAGATGAGTCCTGCATAAATCCCTTGGGCTACTCCATACAGATATCCTTAGAGAGATCGATGTGAAGAAATTCATTCTTCACGTTGATATGATGGACTTCCCATCCCTTTGTTGCCACAATGGCAAGTGTTGGTCGTATGGAATCCATATTTTCTCCTGGAGTGAAGGTCTCATCATTGTCAATACCATGCATCTACTAAAAGCCTTTGGCAATAAGCCTAGCTTTGTATCTACTAATTTTTCCATCCGCTACGCTCCTGGTCCTATAGACCCATATGCATCTGACAAGTTTCCTCCGAGAAGGAAGGAGAACAATATCCCAAGTCTGGTTCTCGAGGAGGGAGTTGTACTCCTCCTTCATGGTAGATTCCCAAAAGGGGTTTCCAGCAGCCTTGCCATAAGACTACGAATCTAAAGACTGAACCAAGAAAATATGCTTGGAGGGAAATGGTTCAGTGGTAGTGAGTGCAATAGGAGGCTCCTTAAAATCATATTGAGTCCTCCTATTATCGGCTGGATCATGAACGTGATCCCCTACATCCTGAAGAGTAGTCTCTTCCCACTTGGGACTCTTCTCTGGCTTTGCAACTACATCTGGATGCTCTGACTCTACATCTAACTGTAATGACTCTGAATCTAAATCATTTGAGTTCTCTGAATCAGAATTCATGTCTAAAGAAGAGTCAGCATGTGCATGCTCATCATCTCAGACAGGTGGAAGAATGAAGGTGTATGCATGCGGGTGTTGAGGTACATGCGAGACACTTTCCTCGAATTGGAAACTATGATCAATGATGAGCCGGTTCGAAGAAATATCAATAAGCCTATATCCCTTCACACCTTCATGGTATCCAACAAAAATACATAGTGATTTTTGGATCAAGTGCCTTCCTCTTTTTAGAGGGAATTCGGACCCATGCACATGAACCGAAAATGTGAAAGTGGGTCACTTCTAGTTTGAGGTTGCTACAAGCCTCATAGGGGGTCTTATCCTTGACAGATCTATGGGGAGATAATTTTTTATGTATGTTTCACAATTAAGTGATTCGGCCTATAATCTCTATGGTAGTGACTTTGCATGCAGCATGCAAGATGCCATCTCCTTTAGAGATTTGTTTTTCCTCTCAACAACTATGTTTTTCTATGGAGTATAGGGAAATGTATGCTGCAACTGAATCTCTACCTCATGGAAAAGATATTGGATCTCATGATTGGCATACTCTCCCCCATTATCAATTCGAAGGACATTGATTTTCTTTCCGAACCGTGTCTCAACCAGGGCTTTGAAATCTTTGAGGTGTTGAAAGACCTCAAATTTTTTCTTGAGAAAGTAGATCCATGTACAACGTGAGAAATCATCAACAAAAATGAGAACAAACCTCGCTTTGTTGATGGATGGATGTGAAAAAGGACCCATAAGGTCACTGTGGATCAGATCTAAAGGTGCAGAACCTCTCTGAGACTTTCTTTGTCGAATTTCTCTTGAGGGTGTTTTCTGAGAACACATCCCTCACATACTCCCTTGGAGAAATGAATGTATGGTATACCATCAACCAATATTTGCTTGCTAATATTTTTCATGTATCTGAAATTCAAATGTCCAAACCTTTCGTGCCATATCCTACTAATTTCATTACCATGAATAAGAAATAAAGCAGAATCATGTTCAATGAATTCAGAAAATGTATACAATCTAGACTGATGATTTACCTCACCGATAGAAACCCTGGAGTTGGTTTGCATGTCATAGATGTCCATGAAATTTGGTGTGAATATGAATTTCTTTATGGTGTCGTAATTCCTCATCTGATACATGAAGAGAAGTTTGATGAAAAGTTTGGGAATGTGCAGCACATTCTCAAAGCTTCCGTTGATGAGTTCAATCCTTCCTTTGCCGATGAATTCAACTGAAGAGTTGTCCCCCATCAGAATAGGAGGACCTTTGCATGCATCCAATGAAGAATAAACTGATTTTGAGGCAGCCATGTGATGTGATGCTCCCGAATCTATGATCCAAGCATTGGGAGAGGAGTTGATGGAAATCAAGGCATGGCTAGAATTTCCTTCCTTGGGATTCAGATCTTCTAGCTTCTTCTTCTTGGCACCCTCGAGGATGTGATCTCTGAGGTTAATTTGTTGAAGTATTTGAGACATTAGATCTTTTTTTTTTTGCTTGCATGCAGATTCTGGATGGAATCCTTTGTGAAAATACATGCATTTCTCCCCTTCTCTTCCCTTTCCCCCTTTTGGATCTAGAGGCATTGATGAAGGTTTTTCTGTAATCTTCCTTCTTCGGATGTCCATGAGATTTCTTTGTGTCTTTATCTTTAGTTTTCTAATATTTATAGATTCCATCTTGCACAGTAAGTGCATGTGCCTTTGGGCCTTTGATTTTTTCCATGTTCATGAGCTTTGTTTTCTCTTGTGTCATGGATTCGATAAAGTCCTCAAGAGAAGGCATATTTCAGGTGGATCCATAGGTGAATCTGACAGAATGGAATGTGGATACGAATACAAATAATTCAGGACCAAGTTTGGAGAGAATGGTGAGAACTATTTGTTTCTCCTCCTTATATTTATCAACCTCGCAAGTTTTGAGTTGTGATAGTAAATCCTTGAATTTTGTAAAGAAATCTTGGATATTTTCGAAGCTTTTTGGATCCAATGTGAGCAGTTCCACCTCCATCATATTTCCCCTCATCTCATCATGTTTTCCAAATATCCCTTCCAAGGTGGTCTAGGATTCATTGGGAGTCTTACAGGAAGATATGTGAAAAAGGAGATCGAGAGAAATAAGACTGCAAATTGTTTCAAGTGCTTCATCCATCCAATTTAAGTACATGGATTTTTATATGGATGATGTTGGTTTTGTATATGTATTCAAGGTTAACCTATACAATCCTCTGGTTTATATATGAAGCATTATTCTCTCCTTCCACGTAAAGTAGTTGTAAGGTGTAAGAATGAATTCTTTTTGGAAATCCATCTTCCTGATGTCTTCAATCTTTTGTACCTGCAAAAACATTTGGTGTAGCTTTTTCTTAGCAGTCCATCAGCTCTGATACCATGTAAATGTGTTGAAATTGCACATAATATATCTATCTATAAAATATTACTCACATTTGTAGAGAGAAATTGAGAAAGAAGAAGAGGGAGAGAAATAATAGAAGAATTCCCATTAACCGTAATGAATAATGAATAATTTACACATGATATACTCTATATAACTCAACCAATGCGCACTAGAGGATAACCAATGTGCCATAGTGGTGGTCTAGAGTGATCTGGACACACACCAGTAATTACAAGAGTGAACTGCCACCTAGTTTAGTCTCTAAGGAAGTCACGGGAGTGAACTTCCACCTAGTTTAGTCTCTAAGGCAGTCACAGGAGTGAACTACCACCTAGCTAAGTTAACTAGTCAACTAGTCTTCAGTTAATTGACTAAACAAAGTGTAGTGAGGAGTAGATCAAGGAATCGAGGGTAATGCGCCAGTCTGGTGATGATCCCAAGGCAAGTGCGCATTAGCATGGTGATGATCCCAACATTGCATGGTGATAAAACAAGTGCAACATCTAAACTCAACTCAACTAGTCAAACTAAAGTGTTAACTAAAAGAGAATATTCTCAAGGTGGAATATTCTCCCCTAAAATATAGGAGACTGGATAATGACTAATTATGACTAATAAACAAGGAAAAAACTTAGGAAAAATAAATCCTAGGTGTGTGTGAAGTAACTCCAACATCTTTGAACCTCTAATTCTACATAAAATGTGCATGCAAACAATTTTTGTTATATGAGAATAAATACACACACCATTTGGAAATGAATGCACAAATTTTTCTACCCTTTAGTGAAACCAATCATCTTCTTTTACTTGAATGCAACATTTTATGCTCAAATTAATTTTTTGGGTTAATATATGGATTCTCCTCTTCAATACCTTTCCATCTGTTATTTATTTTCCCAATTCTAGGTTTTAAGCATAAAGCTATGGTCTTCAAAAAACAATTCATTTTCCCTTTTCAACCCTGCATGATATAGGCGTCCTCTTTCTCTTCCAACACATTTTTAAATAACCTCAAATATAGCTCCATGGATGACTTCTACAGTCGATGATTTTTCCATAGACTACTTTTGGGCCCCAAATTGACTCATGAGCTAGGAGTTATGCCCTCTAAAAGAAATATGGTACTAAATTTTTACCCTTGATAATTTTGGTTGTAACTCCCTCATACAAGATCTTTTTCGTGAACAATTTAGCTTGTTGTAAATATCTCTCCAAGATTTATCATTTAAGAAGTAGAAACTTTGTCTCCTATAATAACACATAGTTTTTTACAATATCGAAATTTCTTCATCGGAATCTTCCTTTTCGTAAAATTTAAATCATTGGGACATGGATCCTACCAAAACTCGTAGTATGAAGCACTATCAGAATCCTCCCATCGGAAACCCTCTGTCAGAAACACAACTAGCCATTTTCCTCAACCCTTCTGAAATCTGAGCTCTAATATCCTATCATGCTCTCTATATTGGACTCACCCATTAGACACCTTCCTTCCAATTGTTAGCATATGGCTTACCTTTACCAATCACTAAGTCTAAATTTTCACTTGTATTTGTATTATTCATTTAGGATATTAGTAATATATCCTCAATTGATGACTAATGATTTAGTTATGATTGCCTAGCCTAGTCATCATGCATGATTTTAAGATCTAGAGAAAATCTCTCTATCAGGTGGCATCACCCATTGTACTATAAATATGTAACATTGGTTTTAATACATTAGAGTGTTGGCTAGTGAGCCTTTTCTGCCATCTTGTTGCTCTTATACTTGTTTTTTCAATTGGTATCATAGATTCTTTATTTTATCAATTAGTATCAGAGCTTCTTTGTTTTATCAATTGGTATCAGAGCTCTTATGGTCTTAAGGGTGTAATAGCTTCTACATAGTGAAAAGAGGATGAAAATATCATAGCCATGGTAAAAATTGTGAAGGAAGAGCAATGGTACTGAGTGCAGTTTCATTTTAAGGACCGTATCGAGGACCATATCGCGAACTATACCAAGAAATGTATCATGGATTGTATTGAGGACTCTAACGCAGACCAGATCTGTTTTTAGTCTGGATTTATTTTTCAAGGAATGTCTTCAAAGATGAGAATAGACCCCTGATCTGGCGATCGATCTAGTGGAGAGAGAAAGAAGAAAACATGTAGCACTCAATGAGAAAATGAAGAAAATATGTAGCACTGGAATTACACGCAATCTAAGGAGAAGACATTATTGAAGGGGAAATTCACTAATTTTGGAGTCCCTCTTGGTAAAAAATAGATTTTTGTTTCAATATTTATCTATTTTTCATGATTTGAGTTTCGTTGGAAACTATATTCCAATACGCACCAAATGGTATTTTTTTTCTTAATATTCATATTTGTTTTAAAGATATTCATCCCATAAGAAATGGATTTTGTCCAATTGTGGAATATGCAACCATTAGAATGTAGATTCCGTCCTCCATACAAAGCCAAATTAAGCATATAGCATAACGTTGGAAAGGTATTTTATAGATCTATAAAATCCCTCTCATTATTGATTGAAAAAATAAATGTTTAAAGATAAAAACGTGCTGATAAAATTTGCCTCAAAATGGAAAACGAATGTTGAAAATGAAAAACGTTTTTTTCTCTGAACAATTTTTTTTTTCTACAATAGAGGTTGCAAATGGAATGCCTAGTTTATTACCCAAATGGATATCTTCAGTTTTTTCGATTGATTTTTTGTTGATGAGATTTTATCCACAAAATTTCTTAAGGTTTTCCAAAGTTATAGAGTCCAACGATCTGATCTTGACTTCGATCCATTTCAACGTACTCATCATGGAAAAAATAAGGGTTGATATGAATGATTTTCTCTGGGCCCATAACCAGAACACAAACACATATCTGAGGCAATTACCTTTTTTTTCAAATCTCAGGCATTTTTTTCTCTGTTCCCATAACCAAAACCCGAATTCATAAATTCCAACGCTTAGTTATTAAGTGTTTCACTTGCCCAACACATCCGCTTGTGACGTGGATCAGATATGGTAATTCAGACTTAAAGTAAACATAAGAAACCCCCGGGGAGTAAGAGAAAGGAAATCTCAAAGGCGATAGAGATTCAACACAGGTGGATCTGGTATTTTCGATTTTGCATTTTCGATCTGGTATCCCACAAATTCGATCTCGTATCTGGTACAAGTATATTTTCAACACATGGTTAAAAATTTCCCCCTGTTAGACATCTTTGTTATTGTAGATGAGGAGTTTATGAAGAAATGCAATCTCCTTTGCTAGTAGAGGCCACAAATCAGAGAAGTGTGTAACAATCCTGGTTTTACGACTACAAGCGAAGCAGAAGATGCAATTTTTTTCTTTTGACAGTATGACAACAACGATTACAGTTAGAAAACACACACGATGGCGAGCACCACGCCTGTCGAATAGGCAACAGACCTCTATGACTCTACAAACTGGCACAAGAGCAACTGGGCGAATGTGCGTAGAACAACAAGGAGAACGAATACCCGCCCGACACAACATGACCATGCCTACCAACTAAGGGATAACATCCCCAACCCAACACAAAAACCTTGACAAACAAGACTATAACCTGAAGGTGCGCGAACCAAATGCCTGAAGGCATTCAACCCATGCACCAAAAGCAAACTTACAATGCTCGACAACACTCACATGGAAGGCATCGACTTCGGCCCAGTTATCATTCGCCGCTATCCAATAGGGCGTGCCATGATTCCCTCATCAGGAATCTTTCCATCCTCAGATGATGGATGCATCAATAACCTTGGCACAACATATCCTAACAGGACCAAGGGATCAAGAAAATCCAACGCGCTAGGAGGCAAAAAAGCTAACAATATGACTATGCCCACACCTAAGAAATAGATCGACAAGACAAAATATGATGTCGTTTGAAGGAAGTGCAAGCTAAGGCGCGACTTCGCCAATAACCCGACCAATCGTCTACTCTAAGATAGTCAATAATTACAATCTAATTTAATCATTGATTACAAATCTAACTTAGCAAGTCTAAATTTCTAAATGTCATTAATGTACAATCTAATTTAACCTTAATACAAATCAAGTTGAGCAATTCTAAACTACGAATTAGTCATTAATGTTCCATCTAATTTAACGTTACATGCAAATTAAATTGAGCAAGTATATATTAAAATTGGTCATCATGTACCATCTAAATTAACATTAAAACAAGTCTAACATACAACTTAGATACATGTCTCAAATAAATATAAGTCTAACTACGAGTTTAATACAAGTCTAAATTATAAATTAGTTACAAGTCGAAGTTAGATGCAAGTCTAGATTTCAAATTAAATACATCTAATTTAGCAATTTACCAATATACAACAACATAACCATAGTAATGTAATTTGCTATAAATATGACATTATTCACAACATTAATTCCCGAACGCTGTCAAAATTATTAACCGTAATGAAGTTTTAACCAGCTGTCCAATACACCAACAAAACTAATGAGTAATAAC
This sequence comes from Picea mariana, assembly GCA_032191745.1. Classification (NCBI taxonomy): domain Eukaryota; kingdom Viridiplantae; phylum Streptophyta; class Pinopsida; order Pinales; family Pinaceae; genus Picea; species Picea mariana. The sequence continues at coordinate 50,856 of JASDQU010437263.1, read as the reverse complement.
AAGTTGTCTATTAATTTAATTTGAGGTGTAATCATCCATGTAAATAAATCAATGTATAACCAATAGTACTCCCAAATCGCTTGTAATAATCAATGTGTACAAAACTCAACTATATATTATTTACACAA